>JAAEAF010003352.1:0-97112 GCA_011037195.1 Triatoma infestans | reverse complement strand
ATCTACAACTTTTATTAAAACATTTCTCTGGGAAAATTCATTTAAATGCACTTTTGGAGGAGGGATGGGGTTATGTTTTTCTCTAAAGTGCTACCATAGTTGATTCTATCATCCAAACAAAATTAATTAGAAATAAATAGATGGCCAAAATTCCGAGTTTAAAGGAAATTAGTAAGCCGGAAATGCGCTTTTACTGAACAGTTTTTTTCAGTTTTCGAGAAATTTCGTTATATTTGCTACACAAATTATAACGTTTGTCAATTATAATTTGACAGGGAGCTCTAAAACATATATATTTTTGGTGAAAACTCATTTTCGAAAATCTGGCACGCTAGCAATACTTCCTCTTACTCTTTGTAAGCGGAAGTAAAAAAAAAAAATGGAAAAATTATGAATATAAGTCCCTTGAGTAGAGGAAAGAATCGTAGAATATCAAGAAATAGCAATTTATAGAAAAAGTATAACGCATAACCTCCCGCCTCCACAGTACCCCTCCCTCTAATTAATTTTCTCAGAAACATTTTTAGATCATTTTATGAATATCTGATGTGCGCAAAATTTAAAGAAATCTCGGAGCCAATTTCTGAGAAACATTGATATGTCAGTGATATTACCAGTTTACAGTTTATGACAAAAATTCTTATTGAGGAATCCACTTAAATATAACAATTTGAAATGGCAGCGATTTTAGGGCATTTGAGTTTTGCAGATCAATAAATATGCCCACACTATTTTTCATACTCAGAGGACATCAAAACAAATTCATGTAGAAACTTAAATTCCTATATCTAACTAGAAAGCAATACTGCCTCTTAAAGTAGTAAAATAAAGTAATAAATTTTGTTTAAAGGCCTAATGCGATCTTTTTCTTCTTCTCAAAACGTCCCAATAGGAAAATTAGAACAAATGATGTAAGGTTTCCGGCGAAGCCTGGCTATTTATCACAATTCTTAAGGCCCAAAAACCAATCTTAATTTGAAAGAATCGGTAATAACATCAAGATTGAATTTGGAAATATTAAGATGGAGACCGCTAGTTTGGCGAAGATTGGTGCGAAAACATAATTTGAAGCAAATTTTATTACTATTTGCCCTTTATACTAAATAATAATAATATTACTAATAAGAGGCAGTAAAAATAAGAATTCCTATGATTCGGTAAGTGTTCCAAGTATTATTGTAACGGCATCGAGCAGAGAGAAGAGAGGCTCTCTCTGGTTAACAGAGACTACTCTCTGACTTAGGCAGGCTAGAGTGGGAGAACCTGTGTATATAAGCCAGTGAGAATATATCTAGATCTATCTATCAAATTCAACCATACATCGCATCGTGACATATCTCTACTTCCACCTTTTATTCTATCAGTTTCATTATAAAGTCCAATGCAGTTAAGTGTAAACTTATAGCTATATTATAACAGTGTCTTCATATCGCTTCATTCAATCAAACCTAATTCCTCTCCTCAACAACTCCATTATAATTATGTTGCACCCTATATATCTTGTGATGTTTTGTTTTCAAAATTTAAAATTCACCGCCGGGCTTGAAAGATATTCAAATTTTCTAATTGTCCATGGATAGTGTTGACACAGAATATTTTGTAAATAGAAATAAAGTTCTAGCTCCTATTCCAGCTTAACTAGAAACGATTTCATTAAATTCTCTTTTAATTTTTTCACTAGAATAAGATTCTCTTTCCATGGTACAACTAATTTAGAAAAGCTAGTTTTCCTAATTAAAGGGAAAACTTTTAATTGGTTTTAATTATACAACCACAATTTGTTTAGAATTCAATTTATATAAATTATTTTTTATAATTAAATAATTTCTTCTCTGTGCCAAGAGGTTGCGCCCACTTTCTAGGCACGCCAACGCATCTTACGATATGCTTCCACTTACAACCACTTAAATTAACCGTTCAGTTAATTGGTTCATTGATAATTTAAAGGCATAAATACATCATAGTAGATAACTTTTATTTTCTCTTTCTTCGACAAGAGGAAGTATTGTTCCATTGATAATTTACAGGCATAAATATATCATTAGTGATAATTTTTGCTTTCTCTTTCTTCTGCAAGAGGAAGTGTTGTTCCATTGATAATTTACAGGCATAAATATATCATTAGTGATAATTTTTGCTTTCTCTTTCTTCTGCAAGAGGAAGTGTTGTTCCATTGATAATTTACAGGCATAAATATACGATAATTTAAAGACATAAGGTCATAGGAAATTCAAATTTGATATTTTATATTGTTATCACCAGGAGATCCGACTGCATGAGTCGCTCTATATTCCTTAACTGCAAAAATATCATAGAGAGAAAGGTGAAACTTTTTTTTTTTTTTTTTTTTTTTTTTTTAATATTTACAACCTGACCAGCATACAAATTGCTCTACAAGGCTGAGCTGAACAGAGAGAATACAATTATCTTAACATAATATTTTAATTATATCACCAGCACATCACACACTAATGTCCAAAACGTCCTGCACTAGTCTAGGTTTTAATCTTCTGCGTGGGATTTTTAAACCAAGAGATGAGACCATAGGGTTATCCGAGTTTTTGAATTTTTTCAGTGCTATTGTTGAGATAATTTTGATATGATCTTGGATCATTGGAATATTTAACTCCCTATGCAGCTGCATATTTCTAACGAACCAGGGTGCGTTGGTTATAGTCCTTATAACTTTATTCTGGAAAACCTGCAATCGACTTATTTTGGTTTTAGAAGCTCCTCCCCACACAGGGCAGGCGTAAGAAAGTATTGGCCGGATGAGGGATGTGTATAATAATTTCCCGCATTCAATTTTTAATTTGGATTTTCGGTTTAGTATAGGGTACAGTTGCGATAGGCGAGTATAGGCTAGGTTTAATTTAGTGTTGATGTGATGGTGCCAGGATAGTCGTCTATCTAAGTGCAACCCGAGGTATTTAACTGTCTCATCTCCAGCTTTCCAGCGCACATATTCCGAGCCTATTTTTATTTTTATTGGCGTATGGGGCCTTCTTAGAGTGAAAATCATAGCCTCACATTTACTCGAGTTTAACTGGAGTTTCCATTTAGTCATCCAGGGGATTATTTTATCTACTGCTTCTTGTACTTTTCTTACGCAGCTGTTAATGTTTTCATGGCTGGCAAATAATGCTGTATCATCTGCGTACATGGCTGTTACTGGACCGGATATTTGAGGGATATCATACATGTAGATATTGAAGAGAGTCGGCCCAAGTACTGACCCCTGTGGAACTCCAGCTCTTATCGGTGTGCTACAAGAGAGTGCGCCATTAATTCTAACTCTAAAGAATCTATTTTTGGTAAATGACTCGACAATATTGATTATATATAGAGGAAATTCTATCATATGCATTTTATATAGTAGCCCTTTGTGCCAGACCTTATCAAAGGCCTGTTGCAGATCCAAGAATAAGGCCGCCGTGTGTTGCTTAGCTTCAAAACTTTTAATTATGAGTTCATGCATGCCTATTAGCCAGTGTACAGTAGACATCCCAGATCTGAATCCAAATTGAAAGTTTGGTAAGACATTGTTGTTTTGAAGATGTTTCTCTATTCTTCTCTTTATTACTTTTTCTAATATTTTGGACAGACTGGACAAGAGACTGATCGGCCGATAGCGAAGGGTGAACTTTAAAGTACCATTACAGTTTAATATGTGAGTCCTATACAATGTTAATGAAATTTTTTTTTAGTTTTTTGTGTTTGCATCTGTACAAGTATATATAATGGAAATGAGCTAAGCTCAGCGTCACAACTTGGATGCTCCCTAGGATAAGCTTGTGGTATGAAAAATAAATGTGTTATCAAATTCTGCCATCCATTCTACCATCGTGCCTCCAAGAGCACTTCAACTACGTATAACCCCTACAGTAACGTCCACTGCTAAGTATATGGAATAGAATGGAATATCTTTTATTGCTCCAAAGATACATATCTTTATGGCAAGGATGAGGAATATACAGAATTGGAAAATTTAACAGTTGACAAATTAAACAACTTCTAAATGAACAACTTGGTGGAAAGCCATAGAACGAATTATATATGTGCTTGCTTCCTAATTAAAAGCGCTCTATTAAAAAAATATATAAATAAAACTAATTTTCACCAAATTTAAATTATAGAACAAACATTCCATCGATTCCTTCTCGTTTACATAACAAGAGAGGAGACATCAGGAAAGGTATTCTCTGAGTTTGTTGACGTGACATGAATAATGAAGATATTCTTCACTAAACTTCAGACTGCTACACAGTGCATATAAAGGAACAATTTAGTATTGAGTCAATGTTTCTACTAACCAATCTCATTTCGAATGTTTCTATAAGCTCATTTGTATGATATAATAATTGAGAGACATCATGGTTATACAATAAATAATCCCCACCAACACATTGGAAATAAGATTTCAACTGATAAAACTAGTTTAAAAGGTAAATTAACATAAGCAAGCTCAATCAGTCAACCACTTTATACCATTTTGGGTAAACAATCATAATCATTATCCACATTCAACATGGTAATTAACCAATCCATCATTCTGGTAAAAATTTTCAATTGGCAGTGAACAAACCCAGTCTCCATTCGAACTGCATTATCTCACGATACTGCTAAATATACACTAATCTCCCACCGTGAAGCTGTCTCTAGCGGGTAACTTCCTTTTTCCGGAAATCTGAAAGCTTAGGGAGTTAATCGTTGAAGTGATAAAACAATTTTCAAGATCAACCTTGAAAGATTCTCCAACGTAGCCACACTAGCTCACCACTGTCAGAACAATCAAAAGTTCTAAATCTAGCCACATAGCTCTTCAAGCGACTCGCATCAGTCAACGCTATCATTCTACATCATCAATCTTCGCTCAGTCTCTCTACCCTCTACTTACTTCTCCCTCCTCACAAAGGATGTACAGTGAGTTTACATCATCACATTTAAATCAAGATCATCACTAAATGCTGCAACCATTATAGTGATTTTTTTCAATTTCCCGCGATTCTCTTGATACGAACAGCAAGGAATTTGTTTAAACTTAGTATACTTATCTAGATCTATCTCATTTGTTTAATACATTCTTCCAAGAAAATCGATATTAAATGGTTCTGCCGATATTAAGAGAAAGGCAAATAAACATTCAGTAAAAAAAACCCATCACAGAAGAAATTTTTTTTAATTAGAATTAGAATTGTATCTATAATTTGGTTGGCGGAGTGGTTATGAGCATGCGCTTGTAACTGACAGGTTCCCAGTTCGAGTCCCGCGTATAACTGGCTAAATTTTATATTCGTTTAAAAAATGTTAATAGTAAAGTAGGTGCTTCCGCCCCCTGTCCACTACACCTAATTTAGTAGTTGGACGTTAAGCGTGAAAAAATAGGACATCACTTTGGTACTTTAAAGAAAGCTTAATGCTACTATTCCCCCATGGCAATATAGCCTTTTGTAGTGGAATCGTTTATTGTGATTCCTGAGGTATGTAGTAGATGTCTTGAAGAGGGCGGAAGTTAGTTTAAAGATATTTGGAAGTTAGAGCTCGAATTACTAACACTGAATTTATAAAAATAGACTATATTTTTACAGTAATTTAAATCTGAGAAATGGTAACTATTAACATGAAATACTTAGATAATTTAAAGTTAAAATAACAATTAATTTAAGATGATTAAAATAAATAAACTAAGATGCACAATTATGAAAATAAGTATAAGTAAAACCTGTATAGGGACGCGGAACTGCTGCTCGTATAACGATGTACTCGTATATAATGATCACCTCTTATAATGGACGCTGAAGTATAATCATCCCCTCTTCCAATGGGGCGAAGTTTACATTAGTGTTAGCAACACTCACACCAAGACATCTGTCCTAGTGTACGACCTTGGTTAGTTCGGTGACCAGTGATTTAGGTCAGTGGCCAGCTTTATCGGTGCTTGCTTTGGTGTAAAGTATTGACCCTTGTATTGAAAAGGGCTTTGTTGTTTGTTTGGCCGCGGCCTTGTCTTAAAGACAGCGGCCGGCTAGGCCACTAGTTATAATTTATCTTTTATTCCTGCCATCCTTTGTGAAGATAGCAGCTGGCTGGAACCACTTTGACATTGCTATGACTTTATGTCATTACACTTTATTGTTGTTCATTCAATAAAAAATTCTGCATTTGGTTAGCCACTGGCGGCGAGCTCTAACGGATTAGATCTTCTCTTCCTAAAAAATTAGTATATTTTGTTGAAATTGATGGGGTGTATTTAATTTCCGTCAATTGTCCTACAGCAAAATTTTTAGTTTATCCTGTTTATCCAAGGCAGAGTGTAGGAATTTAACTTTTGATTAGTGTTATTTATTATAAATACGAGTATATATATAATTTTTCTTTTTTTGTTTAGTTTTTTAATGTATACTTGTTTTTGTTTCTTTAATTTTTCTCTTAATTTGTTTTTCCATTATTACTTATTAATTTAGTCTTTTAATATTACTTATCAATTAAATTAAATTACATTAATTTAATTAATTTTAAATGAATTTTAATTTATTTAATTAAATTAATTTAATTAATTTAATTATTTTTAAATTAAGTTTAATTTATTTAATTAAATTAAATTCATTAATTTAATTCATTTTAATTTTAATTTATTTAATTAAATTAATTTCATTAATTTTAAAATTGTATAGCAGACAGACATTAAAAATTCAACATCATTTTTATATTCAAGTATAGTTGTTATATACTTTATTGTTTCAGAATATTTTCTTTCCCACTTTTCTGTATTTATTTATCTATATTTTATCTACATTTTCTATTTTCCATTTTTCTTTAGTGTATTATATATTAAAGAAAGAAAACTTTTTTATTATAATATAAGAACAATATTTTTTGTTAAAATGTTTAAAACATCTTTCTCCGGCTGACGTAAACTATTCCCAGCCGTAAATACTGTATATTCTCTTTCTTGATTATTGTAAAATTTTTCAATCAAGTATTATTATTATTATTATTCCCCCAGAATCACTCTAAAAAAATCAATTTTCCCAAAATAAATGTTTAAAATAAAAGTGTCAGTACTTATGTGTGTGTGGATAGTATAGGAAATTTAAAGAAAATCTTGAAAAAAAAAAATCGTGAAAAACCAAAAAAAAAAACATTCATTAAGGTCGCATTTTTACAGTTAAGATGGATTTTTCCAACTCAGAGGACCTCAAAAAACATATGGACAAAAATTTGACACGATCGTAATACTTCCTGCTACAAAGAAAGTAAAAAATTAGTAAATTATTTTTTGTATTTTAAATAATAAAAACCTTAAAGGAAATATTTTAAGTGAAGTGTTTTAGTGTTGTTGGCTAAAATTACACGACGAAGAATTTGAACAATTCATTTAACTGAATTTATTTATTTACACCAGGCCTACTTTTAAGGGTGAAAGTTTTTTGTAATTAATATTTTTCACAATCTTGAATAATATAAATATTAAAAATTGAGAGCAGAATGAAATTTGACTAACAAAAAAGAATTCTACATCCGCTCTCATCTTGGTACTTTTAATTAGTGAGTTTTTTTAACAGTAAAAGATAAAGATTTTGTTTTTTTTTTTAAAACATTTCTCCTTTTTAGATCACTCACTGGATTTCTTTTCTTTTTCCTTAAAGCGAAGACACTCAATGGGTTCAACGAGTGGTTTGTGATAGTTAATTCCTGTAAAAGAAAATAATCCTTATTTCTTTTACGCCGAGATGCCTCTAATTTTGAAATTAAACTTCTGTATCCCTTCAACCATTCCTTTATAACTCCACTATTAAATATTATTTCTTCAAAAAAAAAAAAAATTGTTTCCTCGCTTTATTTACAAAAAAAATTACAATTTAATAAAAATCCTTTCAACTTAAAAATGTATTCAGACGACGACAACTTCCGGCTTCAGGATGCGTTTGTCAGACAGCGTGTGTGTTACACTGAGTCAGTGTGTAAACTGAATTTGCTCTGTGCAAGTCAGTGTTATCACACTGTCTGACAAAAACGCATCCTGAAAATGGGCGAACGCTCGAAACCGGTCGATGGCCACAAAATGAAGCAGGCTATTCACGGAAAATGTCTCGGAAACTCTTAATTACTATTGACATAGGTATTCAACATATAAGCATTACAAAGAAATTTCAAGAAATTATAATACACATAGTATTATTTCTTTTATATCGATTTACTTTTAGAGACAAATTAATATTTAACTCGCATATTAAGAAATTAGAGTATTCGAGTAAAATCTAGTGTGAAACACACATAACTTTCTCTTACTTCTCTCTCTCTCTCTCTCTCTCCTCCTTCTCCTCCACCTCCTTCTCCTCCTCCTCCTCTTACAATTATATATAAATTGACAAATTTACTTTAAACTTCGAATTTTGCTCACTTGTCCTAACATAAATAAAGAGGTGGTGTGGTGGTAGGGGGGGGTTACTAACCTACAAACCAAAACAGGTAAAAAAGTGAGATACTGATCCTCAGAAATTAGAACACAGCTTGAATTATACCACTGATTTTTTTCCTAATTTTAAATTCAATGAGCTAAGTTTTGTTTGTTTTAGTTCTAGAGCAAGACAAGGGGGGGGCATCAATATTTCACTTCCAATGGTTAAAAAATTAAACTTTGATCTGTCGAAAACTTGATCAAAAATTTGATCAGGTGTAATAATAACACGAAAGTAAAAAGATATCTCTTTCTCTCTCTCTTATGGAAATTATTAAACTGCGAGGGGACATCAATATTTCACTTCCAATGGTTAAAAAAATTAAACTTTGATCTGTCGAAAACTTGATCAAAAATTTGATCAGGTGTAATAATAACACGAAAGTAAAAAGATCTATCTCTCTCTCTCTCTCTCTCTCTCTCTCTCTCTCTCTTATGGAAATTATTAAACTGCAATTGAACATCAGTCGAAACACTCCGTGTCAACTTCTCTACAAGACTATTCCTCAGATCTCAACTGATAATGTGTCTGCCCAGGCTGGCTAACACACTGACGTAAACACACTGACGAATCGACTACAGTCCTTTCAAAACAAACTATTAAGAATTGCATTAAATGCTCCCTTGGTTTACCAGGAACACACTAATACACATGGAACTGGTGTTTAATAAATATAGGAAAAATAAAAAATAAAAGTGAGCTCTTTTTGAACCCTATTATCTCAATCTCTGGTATCTGGTTCTGTGCAGTAAATACATGAAAGAAAAATTAATACTATAAATTGAGGTGAGATACTTCGGGTGGGCTCTGTTGAAATACAAACAGCAAAAATATAAATTGAGGAGTGAAAATATTGTGTGGGCTGTATATAATAAAATAGAATGGGTTGAGCAAAATGGGAAATTAAAATATTATAATTAGACGGGGGGAAAAAATGAATATATAAATTAAATTAAAAAATGGGTAACAAATATTATTTATCACTCTCAACAGTCAAAGGAATGGCGCTTACCTTAAAACCCAGAATTTTGGCTGCCAGTGCTGCAAGACCTATAGTCCTAGGCCCAAATCGGGGAAAAGAGGAGAGGAGAATAAGGAAATAAATCTTATGTGCCTGTAACACTTGAGTCTTGATCCATACACTGTTACATGACTGATGATTGTAATTAATTAGTAGATAATAATTAAATGGGCTCTCAGAAGCAGCACGGCAGGAAACCAACCGGAAGTAACAATCATGTGATTTCACAATAACCTCTACAGACCAGAAGACACCGGAGCCGCTTACTCGACAAAAAAAAAAATCTGGTGTGAAACACTCACACAACTTTCTCTTACTACAGTACTCAAAATTATAATTGACAAATTTTATAGTTAGTGTACCAAATTTAATGAAATTCGTCGAAAAGTGAAAACACTGTCCAGTAAAACTGTCCGGTTTACTAATTTCCTTGAAACTCGGAATTTGGGTCATATATTAATTTCTAGTTATTTCAATTTGGATGACAGAATTGTATAATCAACTGTGATAGCATTTTAAAGAAAAACATAACCCCCCTCCCCCAAAAGTCCCCTTAAATGAATTTATCAGGGGAAAAGTTTCAAATAAAAGTTGTAGCTCTTTATATGTATAGTTAACAACGCTGGTTTAAAGAAAATCGTTGGAGCCATTTTCGAGAAAATACCAGAAAACTGAAAATTATATTTCAGTAAAAACGCACTTCCGGTTATCTATTTTTTTTTCAAACTCGGAATTTCAACAACATATTTAATTCTAATTAACATTATTTAGATGACAGAATTGTCTAATATACTGAAACAGCAGTTAAGATGAAAACCTAACCCCACCCCTCCCCCAGAAGTGCCCTTAAATGAATTTTCCTGGAGAAATGTTTCAAATAAAAGTTGTAGCTCTTTGTATGTGTAGTTGATATAGCAAGTTTAAAGAAAATCTTCGGAGCCATTTTTGAGAAAATTGCAAAAACGTAAAAAAAACAACTAGTAAAGTGGTACTTCCGGTTGAGGAATATTGACACATAACGCACCGTCAGATCCCATGGTGATACCTAAACGTAATATCAAGTTTGAACTTTCTACGATTTTTCGTTTTTGAGCTATGCTGTTCACATACCTACACACACACAGACACACACACACACAGACACAAAACACACACACACCACACACACAACACACCACACACACCATCGCTAAAAACCACTTTTTTGGACTCAGGGGACCTCAAAACGGATATTTCCGGTGAAAACTCGATATCGAAAATTTGACACGATTACAATACTTCCTCTTACTAGGAGTAAGAGAAAGTAAAAAAAAACAGTTTAAACACTACCCAGGAAAACCAGAAGTAACAAACTTGGGTTTTCACAATTAAGGGCAACCGAACTGGCTTGAATTATATAGGTATTACACTGTGACCTATTTAAGGAAGTGTTGCATAACGACTTACTACATCGAGCTTAAAATGGCGGCTAACTCGTTCGAACGTTACATAGGGACTTACTCAAGCGACTCTAAGATAGCGACTGACTGAGAGAGGGAAAAATGCATAGGTTACCCCCTTCTCTAATCTTAGGACACAGCCTAATAAATTAGTAAATTATTATCAAGATAGTACAATACCTTCCCCGAAATAAAGTTATTGCACGCTTTTGACGGCAAATTTAAATTTAGATTAACTGGACATTTTAGTTATCCACACATAGACACAAGTGACTAAACTAGTAGACAATGTCTTTCCTTCACACTATGCTCTCAGTATCACGATATCACATAGGCAAGCCAACATCTTCTAGTTGATTGGAAGCTCGACTATATATCAAGATCGTTGACTTGTATTATTTTATGGTAATCACTAAGTGTAAAACTCCAACTGAGCTATTGAACAATACTTTAATTTGTATATAATATTAATAAATACGTGGTAAAAGTCTTCTTTTTTTTCCTTCAATTCTTTTTACAATTATTTGTTTTTATGATTAATAAATACATGCGTGATTATATTTATAATAAATACATAATAAACATAAAACGGTGACAATATCTTTTTTTCATTTCTGATCTTATTTATTGAGAACAATTGATGCTATATATATTTTTTATAGTGGCATAAAAATCCAATGATCTGTTAATGTATAAACAGAATGAAAGCCCGTAAATCTTAACCAAAAGTTTTAGATTCATGTTGGGTGCGTAAAACGTGCCGAGAACAAATAAAATATATATATATTTAAGATAAATCAAACACAATTTATTGGCAAGCCAATAAAAAATGTGAAATAAAAGGAGTAATTCCGGTTCATCTACCGTAGTATATATATATAATAAATTAAACACTAAACTTCTCTTACATACAGATGACTAAACAAATGTAATTTTCGTATACAATTCAACAGACAACTGGTGTAAAATACGCCCACAACTTTCTCTTAATCCAATCAGTAAAAATCTAATAAAAAGTTTTCTTAAAATATGGACATTTTACTAACTGTTTAATTAAACTTAACAAAACAAATAAGATAATACAGATTATAAAGTTGATGTTTAGGGCATAGGGTTTGCCTGAATGTGACTACATTGTGATGCAGCGCTCTCTGCCAGTCTCCAGCAAAACTTGTATCGGCTGTTTTTAAATTTAAGCTAAACTATATCAAAGATATTAGCTTTCAAAGTTAAAAAAAAAAATCTGGTGTGAAACACTCACACAACTTTCTCTTACTCCAGTTCTCAAAATATAATTGACAAATTTTATAGTTTGTGTACCACAATTTAATGAAATTCGTCCAAAACTGAAAAAACTGTTCAGTAAAAGCGCACTTCCGGTTTACTAATTTTCTTGAAACTCGGAATTTGGCCATCTATTTATTTCTAACTAATTACGTTTGGATGATAGAATTGTATAATCAACTAGGATAGCACTTTAGATGAAAATCTAACCCTACCCCTCCCCTAAAAGTGCCCTTAAAAGAATTTTCCCAGAGAAATGTTTTAGATAAAAGTTGTAGATCTTTGCATGTTTAGTTTATATACGAAGTTTCATAAAAATCGTCGGAGCCATTTTTGAGAAAATTTTGAAAAAGTGAATAAATCATTTAGTAAAGTGGTAAAGTAAACGCACTTCCGGTTATCCGATTTTTTTCAAACTCGGAATTTCAACAACATATTTAATTCTAATTAACATTATTTAGATGACAGAATTGTGAAATAAACTGAAATAGCACTTTAGATGAAAACCTAACCCCACCCCTCCCCCAAAAGTGCCCTTCAGAGCATTTTCCCGGAGAAATGTTTCAAATAAAAGTTGTAGCTCTTTGTATGTGTGGTTGATGTTTCGAGTTTAAAGAAAATCGTCGGAGCCATTTTTGAGAAAATCGCAAAAAAGTAAAAAATCTAACTAGTAAAGTGGTACTTCCGGTTGAGGAATTTTGACAGATAACGTAGTGTCAGATCCCACGGTGATGCCTAAATGGAATATCAAGTTTTAACTTTCTATACATACACAAACACAACCACGGACACACACACACACACACACCAGACCATTTGCTAAAAACCACTTTTTTGGACTCAGGGGACCTCAAAACGGATATTTCCGGTGAAAACTCGATATCGAAAATTTGACACGATTACAATACTTCCTCTTACTAGGAGTAAGAGAAAGTAAAAAAAATTGTTGAGCCATTTCAATACAAAATGGCGGATTTTGCCTTTCCATCTAATTCTCTTTTGCTTTGTTTTTACAACAATGGAATAGAAATGCTAAATTTTTCCTTTCTAACTCACATTAATTATATAAAATTGTAAATATTATGTTATGAAGAAATTTGGCGAGATCGGTCAAGAAAAAAACATTTATGCCACCGTTTCGATAGGGTTTCCTGTCTTTATCAAAGCTTTAATGTATAGAAAGTCGTGAAGATATGAAGAAAGCATTTTTAAACATACATACATACATTTAAACATACAAGAATTTTTAAACGTTGGCATAATTGAATGTTTTTTCTTGACCGATCCTCACCAAATTTCTTCATAACATAATTTATCAACGGTCAACAAATTCTTTTATATTAAATATTATGTTAGAAATAACTTGATTTTTTACATTTTTTTTTTTTATAAAAAAATTTTTATTGCATAATTTGATAATTTATAAAATACCTACGGAGGGAAAAATTAGTATAAAGATTCTAATCTAGATTTTACATAGAAATAATTAGCCAATCACAGTGTAGAAATGAATGTGTCAAATGTGGGCATGGTTTACGTGATAATTTTAAATTTCTGATTGGCCTAACATACACCCACATTTGACCCATTAACACCTTCATTTCTACACTGTGATTGGCTAATTATTTCTATGAAAAATCTAGTTTAGAATTTTTTTTTTTTACTAATTTTCCTTCCGTAGGTATTTTATAAATTATCAAATTGTGCCATAAAATGTTTTAATTAAAAAAAAAAATGCAAAAAAAAAACTTTTTTTAACATAATGTAAGTAACTATTTAATATAATAATGTGAGCTGTAAAGAAAAAACTCAAGAATTTTTATTCCATTGTTGAAAAAGATGGCAAAGAGAATTAGACGGAAATGCAAATCCAATGTTTGACTATAATTTTGTATTTTGCCGTCTATACTAGTGGGACAAAATAAAATTGATGCTAAACACCCACAAAAAATTTCTCAAAGGAATTCACAATTTTCGGTTAAAAAAAACTTTTCTTTGACCTGGAGATTGTAACTATTCATTATATTGTCCTTAATTTTATGTAGGTGGCGCAGTCCACAAAATATTGAAAGAGTATTATAAAGTTGGAAATCTGTGTAAAAGTTAATTCAATCAAAATCTAGTTTTTTGTAACAACATAAAAAAAGGAATGGAACTAATTATTAATACAATTAAACAAATATATTATAGAAAGTAGAAGCATTATGTATTAGGATTCGAAAATCTAGAGACATTGTAAAAATTCAATTATTGGTTAGAAAAAGAACAGAATTCGGAAATGTAGACTTAAATTATAAAATAAAAATTAAATTAGATGGACATAAAACTACTTGAAGTAAACAAGAAATGAATTGGAGTAATTAAACTTAATAAAATGACTTTTTTGGAGGAAACCATAACCTCCTCCCACCCCTAAAATTTCTTTAAATGAACTTTCTTGGAAAAAAGTTTCAAACAGAAGTGACAGGCCTCTTTATATAGCAGTTAGTATAACAAATTTAAAGAAATCTATCGATATTTTTATGTTGAAAAACGCACTTCCGGTCACCGATTTTCATCAAATTCGACATTTTGGCAACATATTTAATTATAATTAATATTATTTAGTTGACAGAATTGTATAATAAACTGAAATAGCACTTTATAAGTAAACATTACCCACCCATTCCCCAAACTCTTGAAACTCTTGACTGATACAAATACAATTCCACCTCGTCAGTTCGGATTCAGACCCAAACACTTAGCAGTACACCAACTTAAGAAAATTACGGAACATTTGTACATAACTTTGAAGGGAGAAAATATACGGCTGCGATATTTCTTGATGTAGCTGCCGCATTAGACACAGTTTGACACTCTGGACTACTCTACAAAATTACAAACACCAGCGTACCTGACTACATTACTCAAATCATAGGATCCATTTTGCAAGACCGAATATTCGTTTTAAGACTCAACAACACATACAGTACTAGAAGAGGAATGAATCCTCGAGGGACTACTACAAGGGGCAATCATGAGGCCTATCCTCATCAACTTCTACTACTCGGACATGCCTCAACCTACATATGCGACCCTAGCGGATGATACAATGTTATCCTCATCCAACACAGACATCATCAGAACCATCACTGACTTAAAAACATTAATTGACACTTTATCTAACTGGTTCCAAAAATGGAAACTAAAGTTGAATCCCTCAAAAACGCGAAACAAAAATCTTGGCTCTTCGGAGATTTCGGAATGAAGATCTTTGCGTGCTAACTATTAACAAATAGGAAATTCCATGAAAACAAAAAAAATCAAGGAGTACGCTATCTTGGCGTAATTCTGGATACGAGACTCCATATCATCACTAACTGCAACAAGCATACACCTGACTGAAACAGTTATAGCACTTATTAACAGAAACACCCCATTCAGACATATACCGTACTTCTATATGATACACTATTCAGACCTCTTCTGACATATGCCTGCCCAGTTTGGATAACAGCTAGCAACACACTAACGAAACGATTACAGACATTTCAAAACCAACTACTACGGATTGCATTAAACGCTCCTTGGTTTACCAGAAACACACCCATACACAGAGAACCTGACATATCAGACATTCACTAATACATGATTTAATAAGAACCGAAGAGCGGTGACAAGAGAAACACAAAACTCAGAATCTCACTCGCTACTTAGGCCAGATTAGAGTGAGAAACCCTGTATATATACAGCTAAGCTAACCCTACAAGGAACAGTCTTTAGAACAGTTTATACAACAGTTAACAACGGTCAGCAACCATCTACTATCCTTCTCTTTACTCACACTAAATCTCTCACTACCATTTTCTATATTCGTGTAAAGTCCTGGCAGTTTGTGTTACTTTTCTCATTATACGTGTTCAGCATTATTTCCAGTTTACTTTTTTTTTCTTTTTTTAAGGGGGCTAATGCACATCTTTCGATCTATTGTGCTGTGTCCCCTGGGTGCCGCAGGCTGTTTGCTCACAGCATCCGAACAGATGTTCGGTCAGCAGTCAGCGGTTAACAACGGTCTGCAACCATCTACTATCCTTCTCTTTACTCACACTAAATCTCTCACTAGCATTTTCTATATTCGTGTAAAGTTCTGGCAGTTTGTGTTACTTTTCTCATTATACGTGTTCAGCATTATTTCCAGTTTACTTTTTTTTTCTTTTTTTTAAGGGGGCTAATGCACATCTTTCGATCTATTGTGCTGACTAAACTCATGTTCCAACTAAACATCCGTTCGGATGTTCTCTGAGGAATCCTCTGACGGGCTCTAGAAAGGGTATATCCCCCTCCTTCACCTGGTAGATATCCAGGTTCTTGAATCTTCTCTGAGTGGCAGCCTCGCAGTCTGTTATGGGATGTAATGGAGTTTCCTCCAGCTCCCCACAGAATCTACATGAGCTGTCACTTTCCAAACCCATCTTCATCAGGTGTCCTCTGAGTCGGCAATGCCCCGTGAGGAAACCCGTAAGAACGCGTAAAGAGCTTGTTCTTACTGAAGCCGAAGCAGGCTTCCGATCTCCGTTGGTTATAATTTCCCAGGCAGATTTTGGCCTGCCGCAAACCGGGGAGGGAGTACCAGAGTTGAGATCTCTTCACCTCCTCCTCCTTCCAAGAGAAACTGGTCGCTGACCCCACAAAAACGTTCCGCTCTTTCTTCGCCAGGACGTCGGCCACCTCATTCCCTTCCAAGCCAACCTGCCTGGCACCCATCAAAGCGTAACTTTATTCCTCCTGCCTAGCTTATTAAGTTTACCTAGGCATTTCCAGACCATTTTAGAGCTGGTAACTGAAGCACTCAATGCTCTAAGGGCTGCTTGGCTATCTGAAAGGATTACAATTTCCTGATTCTTATAGCCCCTATCGAGGTTAAATTGAACGCATCTTCCAATAGCGTATATCTCCGGCTGGAAGATACGGGGAAACTTACACATAGGTTCCGAGTGCTTGATCCTTGGACCAACCACCCCCGGCCCCAGTCACCTCGAGGGAGTTTACTTATCTTTCAAACCCAATTCTTTCCTTCTCATACCCATTATACATGACAAAACTATTTCTTATTAACTCTTCAAATAGTATCTTCTGCGTTACATTATCACATAGATCTAGAAGATTAAAAAGCCCAGACTGTATCAAGGATCTTTGACATTTCTATTATTGATCAATATGTGTAAAGCTCTAATTGATCTGGCCCATATTCGAATTTGTAAAGAAATAAAAATATTTATTAAATAAAAACTAATAATTTATATAATTTTTCATAATTCAGAGTTTATACGGTTAATGCTATTTTTGTTTTTAAATTACATAGAATCTTACGCTTATATAAATGATGACTGCCAAAAAACAAAACAAAAAAATGAAAATGAAAGAGTGTAGGAGAAAGAAGAATGTTTATATAATAAAACATATTGAGTTAGCGTTTCCGATATATGTCTCCAGAGACAACGTGGTCTAAAAATAAAACTGATGTATATATACTTTTACGAGTAACAAAAGAAAAAAAGAAAAAATTCAGCAGTAAATCTGAACGTCCATAAAATTGCTTGTTTGTTGGATCTATACTGAATAAGAAACACTATAGGATAAACGTTTTGTTTCCTTTTAAAAAGATTTAAAAAAAAAACGTAATTTTTTTTTTTTACAGTTAATTTGATTACATTAACTAAATTTGTATATTTGAATCTAAAAAAATTTTAGACGACATAGCTTCCTTCTGTAGTTAAACAAACAAAAATGGTGTAAAACACTGAAACGACTTTTTCTCAATCCAGCAAATACAATTTCAAATTCCCTATAAATCATTTGTCCTAAGACAAAAAAAAAAAAAAAATCTGGTGTGAAACACTCACACAACTTTCTCTTACTCCAGTTCTCAAAATTATAATTGACAAAGGTTATAGTTTGTATACCAAATATAACGAAATTCGTCGAAAACGGAATAAAAAGGGAATTAAAAGGAAAAATTATCGTACTATTGTTTGAAATATTCTGCAATGAATATATTTTTTAGCATTTTATGATTAGTTATTACACAAATATAAATACAATACTTCCTCTTACTAGGAGTAAGAGAAAGTAAAAACGGAGTCCGTCGAAATATATTGAAAACTGGAAAAAACTGATCAGTAAAAGCGCACTTACGGTTTACTAATTTTTTTGAAACTCGGAATTTGGGTCATATATTAATTTCTAGTTATTTCAATTTGGATGACAGAATTGTATAATCAACTGTGATAGCATTTTAAAGAAAAACATAACCCCCCTCCCCCAAAAGTCCCCTTAAATGAATTTATCAGGGGAAAAGTTTCAAATAAAAGTTGTAGCTCTTTATATGTATAGTTAACAACACTGGTTTAAAGAAAATCGTTGGAGCCATTTTCGAGAAAATACCAGAAAACTGAAAATTATATTTCAGTAAAAACGCACTTCCGGTTATCTATTTTTTTTTCAAACTCGGAATTTCAACAACATATTTAATTCTAATTAACATTATTTAGATGACAGAATTGTCTAATATACTGAAACAGCAGTTAAGATGAAAACCTAACCCCACCCTCCCCCAGAAGTGCCCTTAAATGAATTTTCCTGGAGAAATGTTTCAAATAAAAGTTGTAGCTCTTTGTATGTGTAGTTGATATTACCAAGTTTAAAGAAAATCTTCGGAGCATTTTTGAGAAAATTGCAAAAACGTAAAAAAAAAAAAAAACTAGTAAAGTGGTACTTCCGGTTGAGGAATATTGACACATAACGCACCGTCAGATCCCATGGTGATACCTAAACGTAATATCAAGTTTGAACTTTCTACGATTTTTCGTTTTTGAGCTATGCTGTTCACACACAGACACACACACACACACACACACAGACCATTTGCTAAAAACCACTTTTTTGGACTCAGGGGACCTCAAAACGGATATTTCCGGTGAAAAACTCGATATCGAAATTTGACACGATTATAATACTTCTCTACTAGGAGTAAGAGAAAGTAAAAAAAAAAAATCTGGTGTGAAACACTCACACAACTTTCTCTTACTCCAGTTCTCAAAATTATAATTGACAAATTTTATAGTTTGTGTACCAAATTTAATGAATTCGTCGAAAACTGAAAAAAAAAACTGTTCAGTAAAAGCGCACTTCCGGTTTACTAATTTTCTTGAAACTCTGAATTTTGGCCATCCATTTATTTCTAATTAATTTTGTTTGGATGATAGAATTGTATAATCAACTATGATTAGCACTTTAGAAAAAACATAACCCCACCCCTCCCCCAAAAGTGCCATTAAATGAATTTTCTTAGAAAAATGTTATAAATAAAAGTTGTAACTCTTTGTATGTTTAGTTTATATAATACGTTTCAAGAAAATCGTCGGAGCCATTATTGAGAAAATCGCGAAAAAGTAGAAAAATCATTTAGTAAAGTGGTAAAGTAAACGCACTTCCGGTCATCCGATTTTCATCAAACTCGGAATTTCAACAAAATATTCAATTCTAATTAACATCATTTAGACGATAGAGTTGTTTAATAAATTGAAATAGCACTTTAGATGAAAACCTAACCCCACCCGCTCCCCCATAACTGCCCTTAAATGAATTTTTCCAGAGAAATGTTTCAAATAAAAGTTGTAGCTCTTTGTATGTTTAGTTGATATACCAAGTTTAAAGAAAATCGTTGGAGCCATTTCTGAGAAAATTGCAAAAAGGTAAAAAACCAACAAGTAAAGTGGTACTTCCGGTTGTGGAATTTTGACAGATGACCCACTGTCAGATGCCATGGTGATACCTAAACCTAATATCAAGTTTCAACTTCCTACGGTTTTTCGTTTTTGAGTTGTGCTGTTACATATACACACACATACATAAACACAGACACGCACACACACAGACCATTTGCAAAAAACCACTTTTTTGGACTCAGGGGACCTCAGAACGGATATTTCCGGTGAAAACTCAATATCGAAAGTTTGACACGATTACAAGACTTCCTCTTACTAGGAGTAACAGGAAGTAAAAAAAAAATAGATTGATAGAAGAGAGCAAGTATCTACCCAGGCAGGTAGTAGAAGAGAGCGCAATAACATTGCACCAAACCCTCAGATGGTACGATGAATTTTTTCGGGAAAAATGTTACAAATAAAAGTGATAAGTGTGTAGATAGTAGACGAAGTTCAAAAATAATCGTTGAAACCATTTCTTAAGAAATTTTGTGAAAAAGTGAAAAAAAAAAAATTCAGTAATGTTGAATTTCCGCTTGACGAATATTGTCCGAAATCTCCGTATCCGAGATGCGGTGGTAGTTCTTAAAAGAAAAAGCGAGTTTCATTTTCCTTTGCCCGCAAGGGGTATCTGTTGTATGTTGTACGCAGTTACTCTGGGAGTAGCGACCCCACAGGTTACCACAGCTCAGTACTCCTTGCACTTCGTCAGAACAGTACACAACACACTTATGTCCGTTCCTAGTTAGCTGGCGAAAGCCAAGGGAGAAGGATGGGATTAGCTCAGTAGTAGCGCGCTGGACCAGCAAAGCGGAGGTCCCAGGTTCGAATCCAGCATGCTGCCCTTAGATTTTCTCTTCCTAGGAGCTCCTACAACTCCCTGTCTGGTGATGAGCAGTGTTGTCTGTAGCTAGAGAAGGCTCCGGGGGAGGGGCACAATAGATCTTTCAGGTCGCAGTGCAATACATAAACACAAACATAAACACAAACCATTTGTTAAAAACCTTTTTTTTTTTGTTTTTGTTTCCCAGAGAACCTCAAAATATATTATACTTTCCGGTGAAAATCAAGTTCAAAAATTTGGACACGATTACATTAGGAGTGAGAGAAAGTAAAAATCATATGTCCTATCTAGTGACCACTTTATATATCAATATGGTAAATTCGAGATTTATTGATTACCACCCGAAACATTCAATCACATTCTCCTAGGTAACGGAAAAAAAAAAAAACAAATTCATATTGGAGATTTGAACTTATTATTTTAAACTTGGTCAAATAGTCACGCAATGGCCAAAATATATCAGTGAAAACTATTTTCAGAAATCAGGTTATCAATTTCGAAAAATGGTTGTAATACTTCATTTTCGTAAAAATTTTATAACTTCCTGAATAAAATATTGGACCTTATGTACTAACTACATTGCTCGTTTCTGGGAGGTGAATTACGCGAGATAAGGGGGGGGTTTCCTCTAAACAGCCATTACAGACTTAATGAATGACTCTGTATACTCCATCTCTATACTATTGGGAGCAAATTAAATTTTTGCTAAAATAATGTCAATTACAAAGTGAGAATTGCATTAATGAAAGTCAGTGAGAATTTTATATCAGATTTTGTTTAGTATATCTTAAAATGGATTATACTCTATCTGTGAAGTCATATACAACTTTCTCATCCAGCATTTCTCACTTTTCGGTTAAACTAATTCTCATCAAAATGTGAACCTTAATATAATGAAGATGAGACATCTGAGCTCCCCTAACTCTAAGCTTCTAATATCACTTTTCCAAAAAAAAAAAATTGAAATAAAAATGATAAACCAGTATATGTTTAAATTTATACCTAGTTTAAAGAAAACCATTGGAATGGTTTTCGACGAAATGGCAACAATTGGAAAAAAAAAAAAGATTTCAGTAATGTACGTACTTCCTATAGACCGATTTTCTTTCCGCTTAAAATTAAGCAACACTATAATATTCTTGGTGTCATATGATTAGTAGAAGCCAATATTTAATTAAAATAACACTTCTGAAGGAAGTTTAACTTCATTGTTACACTAAAACTCACAAAGTTCCTAGAATAATTGAAAATTTCCTACTGACCATTGAGTTGGTCTTCTGATGTTTAAGCTGTTTATAATGGGTTTGTGAAGGAGAGAAAATGGTTTGGTTTAGATGAATTAACTAGAAGTGAAGTTGAATACTGTATAATGTAAAAGCAACACTGCCTGCCTGGTCTTTACACTAAAATATATAGAATAGTAGTGAGAGATAAAGAGAAAGGTTGATGACGCGTCGTACTGCTCTATGAACTCTGTTATAAGACTTTTTGAATACTCTTCCGTCGCTGTATTTAAGCAGTTTCTCCTACTCTAGTCTGGCCTAAACTAGAGCGTGTCCCTCTTTCTCTCTCTCTCTCTGCTTTGGATCATTCTCTTTGGATCCTATTACATCATCAAATAGTTTGGTTTAGATAAATAAACTGGAAGTGAAGTTGAACACTGTATAATATAAAAGCAACAGTGACTGCCTGGACTTTACACTAAAATTTCAGAGAAACTTAGTGAGAGGTAAAGAGAAAGGTTGATGACGCGTCGTGACTGCTGTATGAACTCTGCTGTAAGACTATCGGTAGACTCCCTCCTATGGCTGACACAGCTGTATTTAAACAGTTTCTCCCACTCTAGTCTGGCCTGAACTAGTGAGTGAGACTGTCTCTCTCTCTCTCTCTCTCTCTCTCTCTGCTGTGGATCCTTCGCTTCAGTTCCTTTTAGATTTTGAATATTCCAAATAAAAGCATTTTTGTAGAATGTGGTGGATTAAACTTTCTGGCAAAAATTTTATGACATCGATTCTATTTATTCGACCTTTGATTATAAGAATTTTTTTTTTAATGGGACTTCGGACTTTGTCAGTTATATTATGGGAATAAAATGCATTAACTAGAAACAAATTTCCCAAGTGACTTTCATTTTATCGCCCAGATAATTGTTTAATTACCGAAAAACGTTTTAGTTTATATAATATATACACAACTAAATGAAGTTTGTTTACATTTTATTTTTTATCTATGAAATTTTCATGCATTTAAATAACTCTATGTGTAGGGGGGGGGGGCTGTTATATAATATATAAGTACTTGCAATTTGCATATAGATTACTTCATACAGTTTTAAATTCATACATTCTCGTTTAATATAGTTTTTAAATAAATTTATTACACTTAAATAAATATATAATAAATTATTCCGTATACATGATATTAAACAGTGATGTATACATAAGTATGAAAGATATGTTGTACAAAAGACCAGAGGAAATTATGTCTTACAAGGTTTTCACACTTCATTTACCCATTAATTAAGTGAATCTTTTGCCTAAAAACCAACAGCTATAATTATAAAGTAAGGATATTGAACCTGGAAAACCCAATACCGCAAGTTCCGTGGAAAGATTCATAGGATTTATGGAGCTTAAGCAAGGATGAAGATCATCAGTTCTTTATATTTATTTATCTTCTCCAGATTCTAAAATTTAGCATTTTTTCCTTTTTTCTAGTAATTTAAGCAATGATCTCTCTATTTCTGACAAAACTTAAATAATATTAAATATTAATAATTATCTAATTTCTTAATTAATTAATAAAATCAGAAAAACGAAGTAATGTTACTAAGTAAGATTAAGAAGTAAGAATTGTTTATTATTTTTGTTACTGAATTTGTTGTATTTATTTCAAAACTTATGTTTGAGTACTTACAAGGGGGCCAATTATGGTATTTCCTCTGCCATGATAAACTTTTTAAAGAAAAAACACGTATTCAATTATAATTTGTTTTTTTTATTCTGATATTTGCAATTCATAATGAATACTTGTTTTATTTTTCTAATTTTAAAACATTTTCTGAGAAGGGTTTCTTAGTCCTCTCCCGACGGGCAAATTTTGTGATAAAACAAATGATAATGAACATTGCAATCAAGGAGTGTTACATTCCAGCCTGATTGGTATTTAAATCAAATTTTGACTTTTGACCAGCCATTAATAGAGTACTTATAAACATTTTACAAGTTCTTGCAGTTTGATGATTGATATTTTGATTGAATAAGCAAAAGAATATGCTAGAGAATGTATGATATCCATCAAATAGAGACAAAAAAAAAAGAAACCAGTGAAATGCCATAAAACAGCACTTATGTAAAGTAATATTTTAGTGATAGATATTTATCAGAGACATTTTCCGTGGAAGCCTGCTTCATTTTGTGGTCATCGACCAGTTTCGGGCGTTCGCCCAACTTCAGGATGCGCTTTTCAGACAGTGTGCCAACACAGACTCGTACAGAGACTTAGTTTCACACTAACTAGTTAGTGTGAAAACACTAAAGAGTTAGTGTGAAAACACTAAAGAGTTAGTGTGAAACTAAGTCTCTGAAGTGTTGGCACACTGTCTGAAAAGCGTATCCTAAAGATGGGCGAACGCCGAAACCGGTCGATGATAACAGTCTGTGTTGTCACACAGTCTAAAAAAGCATCCTGAAGATGGGCGAACGCCCGAAACCGGTTGATGACCACAAAATGAAGCAGCCTACCACGGAAAATGTCTCTGATGCTTTCCAGCTCTGCGGAACCAACCACCACAACAAATAGATATTTATATTTGGTATTTTATCCTTCGTAGCTTGCTTGTTGATTTCCTGAACAAGTTTCGGATTTTTACCAACACCAAAAGCAAATTCACCAAGTTCATGTAGTGACTTCATTTCAACGTAATGTTTCTGTTACACTCACACTTGTTGGTTTGTTGGTTATACATATATGGGGAGGTTATAACATGTTACTATGGTGTGTGTTTAACATAATCTTATAACCTCCCCACACATATATACAACCAACAAGTGTGAGTGTAACAGAAACATTACGTTGAAGTAAACTCTCTACACGATTTGGTGAATTTGCTCTGACGATGGATGAAAATAGTAAACCATTTTTCCATTAAAATAAAAATATAAAGTAGAAAATTAATTTACTAAGTTTTATTCTTTGTGTTCGTAAAAAGTTGTTTATGTTTAGTAATTTAAGAGAAATTTTTTATGTCTTCTATGTATCCTCGGCCAAAAGTTTTATAATTAACTAATGTTAATATTATATGAAAATAACTTGATATAAAAAAATGTATTTAAACTAAAAAGGAATTTTATTCTTTTGAGCATAAGATGAAAAGTGTAATTAATCTTTAAACAAAATGGCGTTTAAACAGATGCATGTTTAAAACACAAAATAAAACTTCACTAGAAATGATAGTGACATGAATTAGGGGACAGGTGTTTTACATGTATATAAGTACATGTACCTACCATATCTCCCACATACATAGCATGCTGCTACTCTGAAGAAGTTAACAACCACAACACAGAGAAGGAAGGTAGGGAGATTGTCAACTGTTTGAAGACAAATTTCCTAATTCATCTTTCCTCTAAGTCAGAAATATACACATTATATAACCAGATGGAAACAATGTTAACAACTCTATATTAAATAAATTTTACAGATGAATAATACATCACTGACAGCAGCTTATGTTTTTCATTTACCAACAAAAATAGTTGTTAATATCGTAATTTAAATTCAATAGTATATCATCTAATAGAATATTGAAAAATAAACTGAATCCAAAACGGCTTGATTTCGAAATATAGTGTCAGATTTTGGAATTGAATGTGTTGAAGAAATATGTTAGGATCTGGTATTTTATCAGTCGTAGCATGGATATTGATTTTCTTCCTTACCAGTTTCGGATTTTCATCCATCGTCAGAGCAAATTCACCAAGTTCGTGTAGAGATTTCACTTCAACATAATGTTTTTGTTACACTCACACTTGTTGGTTGTATATATGTGGAGAAGTTAACCTGGTTATATATATATATATATATATGGGGAGAGGGTGGAAACCGGTCAGGAACAATATAAATATGCATGCTACGACGGATAAAATACCAGATGTTATCCAACATTGCGGACCCATCCACATATTCAACAGATATTTATATTTATTTGATAATATTTTTGTTATAGGTAAAAAATATCAATGCATTTGGATTAAGTAGTTCTAATAAGAAAGATCTATTTGCATGAATGGCACAAATCACTCACTTTATAATTCTCATTTATTTCCCAGAAACTGTTTCAAACGCATATCCAAAAATTTTAGCTAGTATTAGGAGTTTATATTAGTGTAGGAGGTAGCGTTCAAACCAAAAACCATTGCAATTTAGATCTGTTTTGTATCCTTTCCTTCTTCTATGTTTTGGACTGGACAAGGTCGTTTGAAAAGATGGGGGAAGAGTTGTTGGCATTAAGTTCGGATGGAGGACGGGTATGTGAGCTATAGTTTGGAGATAAAACATTTTACTTTATTTGTTTGTTTGTTGTATAAGGAACTTTCTCTTCGTACTTTTAACTAATTGGACTATTTTCTATCCAATAAATATGTATACCCAACGTTTTAGCAAAATAATGTTTATTCAAAATAGAAGACTAAATTATAATTTAGATGATGAACTGATGAACAATTATTGTCAGAATTTTAAGAAATACTATTTAACATTATAGCAACATTTTAATTTATTCAAATTATTAAATTAATTAATAATTAAATAATTAAATTATTTAATTAATTCAAATTATTATCAACAAACAAGTCTAATTTATAATTTTTAAGAATTAAGTAAAGCCTATTAAGTAAAAAAAAATATTTAATCGATGTATTATTAATAGTTGTTGTGGTTGGTTCCGCAAAGCTGGAAAGCATCGGAGATATTTTCCGTGATAATGTTTTTTTAAACAATGTAATAACATAAACTTACACAGAGCAAATACAGTTGATACACTTATCATATATCCAATGTACCACTACAGTTATCAACTGTATTTGCTCTTGCAAGTCTATGTTATTACACGATTAAAAAAAAAATCCTGATGATGGGCGAACGCCCGAAACCGGCCAATGAGCACAAAAAGAAGCAGGCTATCACGGAAAATATCTCTGATGTATTATTAATAAATTGCAATGGGTTAAATGGCAAAGTAAAATGTTTATTTACCTATAATAATGCTACGCTTCCGTAAAGTTTAATTTGTGAATAATATAGAATTTTAACTTCATGTTCAGTTAATTATATCTTTGAAGAATATTACTTTTATGTCTACATTTTAACTAATAGTGATTTTTAATCTCAGAGTGGTTCTACTATTCTCAGTATTAATATGCATTAAAACATTACACTCAGTTTTTAATCTTTTATTCAAGTACTACAAACTACAAGTTTAATTTCACTTTTGGACAACAATTTCTCTCCTCATCAACTCCATTATATTGGATGATGTAACGGCAAGAGAGAGAACACAAGCCCGACCGAGAGAAAACGGACTTTCTCTCGTACTCTCTCACTTAAGCAGTCTAGAGTGGGGAGAACCTGTATATAAGCCCGTAAGAGATCTAGACATCTATCTATCAGATTCAAGCATATACATCACATCGTGTCATAACACTACTCTAACCCTTTATTCTATAAAATCATTACAAGTCCAGTGCAGTTAGTGTAACTTATAGCTATATTATAACAGTGTCTTCATATCTGGTCTAATTAATCAATCCCAATTTCTCTCCTCATCAACTCCATTATACTCCTGATACAGTTTAATAAGAGCTTAGCTACAAAGTTATATCCTTCGATACTCTTAGTCTTATATAACATGTGTCTAGGAGATTTGGGGTTTCCCTTGTCCATAGATGCAATCTGGTGACTATATAAGTTATTCTCGTCCCATTCAATGAAGACCCGTTCCAGTCATATACTAGGTCAAACTATTATTGGAATTGTTTTGTCCCCAAGCTGTCACAAATCCTCCGGAAGTAGTGTTTAATGTGAACGCCTTTTTCATATTCTGCCCATAATTATTCCCGTTTAGACAGCGTTGCTTCCCTAAGAATAAGAAGTAGGATATTTATTAAACTTTCCTAAGTAAGGTTGTTAGGAAATATCCTAAAATATCCTTATTAAATATCCTAAATAAGGATGTTTAAATTAGAGTCTAATGCAATCTCTTTGGCTTGTTACCAACTATCCCCATATGCGCTTTAAACTTTTCTATTAATATTGTTTTACCTGCAAAATCAATTTGTTTTAAATTATTAGTGATTATCTGTGATTATCAAGCAATGACCAGTTAATAGTTTTTAATAAAAGTTTAATAATGACTTCATTATCACTTTTTTTATTACAAATTATATTTAACTTGGTCATTGCAGCTTAAGAACCATTCAATGGCCATTAATACAGCAAGCCATTGCCGCCTGATTTCCTAATGTTCCAAACAATTTCTCACCCAACCTATATATATTTACGCTTTGCTATAACAATGGATCGTAAACAATACATTACTGACAGTACTGCAACCATTCATATAAATTTCATAGACAAGCTTTCTGGGAATATACCGTAAATGATGCATTAACCTTTATTTATTATTTTTTGAAGTAGTGAACAAGTTTTTTCACAGGATTAACTTTTTCCTCAAAAGCAGGGATTTTTAATCACTTGTACAATTTTCTATTTATTTAGGATAATATATTTTTGGGTAATAATTATTCAGTTTTTCTGAGTATTTTAGACTCCATTTTTTTCTCATTAAATAAAATACTTTTACTATGTTGAAATTGAGGAGGTCTGGGGAAAAGGGACCCATAGAACTATAGTTTTTTCCCAGAATATTTCAAATGAATGGTCATACCTTCCTGCAAATGTTGACCAAGTTTTAATTTAGTAGATCAACTGTAGGTGGCAGCACATTTTTTTCTTTGATTAGCTGTTTTTCTTTTTGGTGGGAATATCATCTGAGTGGCTTGATACTGTTTGTTACTGCACTGTTTAAGTATGTTAACATCATGATAATATTGCGAGTGAAGAAGGCTATGTGAAAGGGAAACTGAAAGGTAGAGCTTCAGGACCCAGAATTTAATTACTGTTGTCCACAAAATTATTTATAATATAGTTCTGCATGAAAAGGGCCCATAATGTTAATAGTTACATTTGTATATTTTAAAAATCTAACATGATTTTACTCATAAAAACTATGTTAAATCTGCTACAAACTCATCCAAAACTATGGCATTAAAAGAGACTGTGGTTGCAGTGACAATAACTCAGACTCAATAATAATTAACATTCAATGTACTTTTTCTCAAAAATCAAGATTTAACCTATGGGCCCCTTTTTCCCCCAGACCTTCTCAATTAATTAAATAAAGTTGTTTATTGAAAATACTGTTAACTAAAAGAATAAATATAAGTATTCTCCAATAAATAATATAGTAATCGCTATATTATACATTATAACAAATATGTATTGAAATGACTTTGCTTTTTCTGAGACATTAAATTTTATTATTAGAAATGGTATTCTCAGAGGTGTTTCGGAGACATTACACTCAGTAAAACTATTAAAATGATTATATATTGATACACTAAATTGCTAATAAAATTGTAAATATATACATATTATACTCTCTCTCTCTCTCTCTACACACACACACATATATAAATATATATATTCATAAGCGAAGTGCCCCACATACATGGGACGACATTAGCATCAACTTATTATTTATTTGCTGCAATATAAATCAACTTCCTGTCCGAACAAGTGCGCACACTCAAGTATACTTTATATAAATCATTCTACTAGTAGTATATTATAAAGTTCACCATATACTCGTACAATACCCCAACACACATCACATTTTAAGTGTCTACTGTGTTTATCAACTGCAAACAAATTACAGTGAACCATTAATTCTTTTTTAGTTTTTTATTATGAGGAGTAAAATTTATTGTTGTAGAGAGATAGGAATTATATTTAACTGGTGAATGTAGAATTTGTTTACATACTTAAGAAATGACATATATTGCTAGACATGAAAGCATACATTCTATATAATTCAAAATGCATGAAAACCAAAAGGCCATTGCAAAATACATTTTATATTTATTCATTTATGCTGAGTACATTACCATAACGGTTTTTCGAAAACTATAAAGAACTGTTTTTATTGATAATTAAAATCTCCACTATAGAAGATGACAAATAACAATATATATTACTGGGGAAAAACCAGCCATTTCTTTTCACATATAACATAAACTATTAAACAAAAATGATCTGTTCTAAATCAAAGTCTATCTTTTTAAATATGGCAACAATCGTTTAACTCTCAATATTTTTTTTTCTCCAATGACAGCGAAATTAATTGATCTAGAGTAATTTATTTTCAGGAGTTTTACTAATTTTCATTTCTTATCCATATATATTGCCCAAAACCGTTTTGTTTGTTTGTAAAAGTAAGTGATATATATAATTTCTGCCCAGATATTTCAAGGGAACAACCGAAATGCCTCCTTTATTTCAACCGTACGAGCCTTCATTTTCTACTAAGACAAGTCAAGACGGGTAGGTAGGCTGTTTGAGTATCCTCACGGATACGAATTAGTAGTCAAACTATGGTTTTTCTAGTCAGCGTATCCGGGCATTCAAGTTATAAGGACAACGATCGCTTTACCCGGGACGGCTCCATAAGAAGCCCCTTATTTCACCGGAACACTTATGAGTGCAGCCATCAAAGGGTGAGTGCACAAGAGATCATAAGAATGGTTTGGTGGAAACCCCAGGGAGGCAGGTGAAAAAGTTTATTAATTGTGGTGGTTGCGGTCCAGAGAGCTAGAAAACATAATAGTTATTTTCTGTGTTAGTCTGCTTCATTTTGTGGTCATGAACCGGTTTCGGACGTTTGCCCATCATTAGGATAACAGTGCGATAACATAGACTTCCACAGAGCAAAATCAGTTTGTGGGAAAAACCTCCTACAAACTACGTCTTAACCTAGTTAGGCCTTAACCAAACACTTCCAAATAGTGTATAAACTGATTTTGTTATGTGCAAGTCTGTATTATGCACTGTTTTATCAAAACATCCTGATGATAGGTGAACGCCCGAAACCGGTCGATGACAACAAAATGAAGCAGGCTATCACGGAAAATATCTCTGAAGTTTATTAATAGCTACATATTAACTTTATTAATAACTATTTAAAATTTAAATAATAGTAGTACCATAGAACTACTCCAACAAGACGGTGCGGCCACAGAGTTGACTATTGGCCACTGGCCACTGTAAACTTAAGTTTGTACATGCATGGCCTGGGCCTGGCAACGGAAAGCCAGAAAATAGCACTGCACGTCAGAGTGAGGGGCTTGTGAGGCTGAGATTTCATCTCTTTGGTGAGGAGAAATTGACGCTCTCAAGCATTACCCAGGACCGGCAACGCTTAAGTCTGTCTCTCTCCAGACTCCTAAGTCTAATTAAACAGATAGGACTAAAGTGGGTAGTCTATAGTTGATGCCACAATAGACCAGTCGCGATGGCGCAGTCTTGTTAGTCAATCCACAATATCTAATCTAATCCATTTCCGGCCTTTCAATTACAATTTTATTCATCTTAATTGCAAAATAGCACTTCAACTCTAATTATAGTCAGTAAATACCGATTCAGGAAAATCGTACACACCGGATCTTTTGGAAATTCATATATAAATCAATTATAAAATATTTGTCAAAATGAACACTGTACGGCAGGGGTCGAAGAAAAAACTTCTTTTTTTTAAAGTTGAAAAGTTTTTCCTTTGACTCCTGTCAACCATCAATAATAACGTCAATTTATTCATTAATAACGGCCAAACTTAAATATTATTTATATTTTATTGGTCAAAATAATGATGGAACAATATCTGCTGACATTTTTGTTACTATATAAAAGTAGTTTAAACTTTTGTGTTTTATCACGAATATTTTTAGTTAAATCAGAAATCTTCGACTTATGATTCGAGTTTTATGATTGTCTAATTATTGTTCGAGTCATTGACGATATTGATTTTTGTAATTAAAAATTCATTTCCACCATATTATCTGAACTACAGGACTATGTCCAATTGTTCAAACATTGTAGTGATTTTATGTCAAATCAAAAATGTAAAATCATTTCGGTTTAAAATTTAATTTTCATTAAATTTTGTATTCTTTATTTTACTACTACTACCAAAATTAAAAAAGAATTTTCAAATAAAACAGGAAACTATTTAGATTATAGTTATCAAATTGTCCTAGTTTAAAAAATTCCACTCCATAGAAGCAGTTCATATTCAATTAAAATACTCCATTTCAAAAATCTCAGCAACTCATCTAAAAAGGAACGGTCAATTTTTTTTATAATATTTATTAGTGTGTAATTTTAAGAAATTATGCTTTTAATAGTTACAATATCAAAACCTGGTGATGGTAAATAGTGTTTACTACGTACAATCGTGTTTACCACGCTTTACGAGTTTTTCTTCATAAAAGACTTAAATGTTAATTCATCTTCTGTGAGAGATGATTATATTAACAATGCGAATAATGCTTTTGTTTTGGAAAATGGAAAGAATAAATTAAGGTTTCAAGGATTTTTCGGAAAAATGTTAAATTTCAAATTAACTCAGTTTTGAATTGATTTTTGGAAAAACACGAACATTCTGATAAGGAAAATTTGCTGAGGAAAATTGGAAACCTAATGTCTCAGCTAACCCAGAATCCCTTGAATTTCTTATATATACAGGGTGTCCCAAGGTATATAGATAACGACTTTTTCTCGGAAACTAAGATAGCTAGAAAAAAACTAAAAAATACGTATCCCCGTAGTTTTTTGTTAGAAAACCAAATTTAATTTGCAAATTTGTTTTTGTGCTTCCAGAAGCGAGATACAGGCACCAACTTCATTTTTTCAAATGGGGAGGTTGGTTTTATTTAAGAAATAGATTCCTCTATTTTTTGTAAGAAAAATTTACTTGAACGGTTTTTTTCTTTGAGCGATATTTTACAAGTTATGAATGAAAACATGATTCCTATAAGAAATTTCAAAATGATATTATAACGGTTTTTTGATTGAATAAGAAGAAAAGTACTATTTTATTATAAATTTTACTCCTCATTAATTACAGATCTTGCTCGAACTGGCCTCCCACCATTAGAGATGCATACACATGCTCTTTCCTGCCAATTATCGAACCTTACGACCAAAGAAATACATCTCTAATGGTGGAGGCCGTTCGAGCAAGATCGTAATTAATGAGGAGTAAAATTTATAATAAAATAGTACTTTTCTTCTTATTCAATCAAAAAACCGTTATAATATCATTTTGAAATTTCTTATAGGAATCATGTTTTCATTCATAACTTGTAAAATATCGCTCAAAGAAAAAAAAAACCGTTCAAGTAAATTTTTCTTACAAAAAATAGAGGGATCTATTTCTTAAATAAAAACTACACCTCCCATTTGAAAAAATGAAGTTGGTGCCTGTATCTCGCTCCTCGAATCACCAAAACAAATTTGCAAATTAAATTTGGATTTCTAACAAAGAACTACGAGGGACAAGTATTTTTAGTTTTTTTTCTAGCTATCTTAGTTTCCGAGAAAAAGTCGTTATACATATACCTTGGGACATCCTGTATATAGATCAAACTATTGAGCATATAGCTGGAGTTTATTTTTTCATTAAAATAAAAATATAAAGTAGAAAATTAATTTACGAAGTTTTATTCTTTGTGTTCATAAAAAGTTGTTATGTTTAGTAATTAAAGAGAAATTTTTTATGTCTTCTATGTATCCTCGGCCAAAAGTTTTATAATTAACTAATGTTAATATTATATGAAAATAACTTGATATAAAAAAATGTATTTAAACTAAAAAGGAATTTTATTCTTTTGAGCATAAGATGAAAAGTGTAATTAATCTTTAAACAAAATGGTGTTTAAACAGATGCATGTTTAAAACACAAAATAAAACTTCACTAGAAATGATAGTGACATGAATTAGGGGACAGGTGTTTTACATGTATATAAGTACATGTACCTACCATATCTCCCACATACATAGCATGCTGCTACTGAAGAAGTTAACAACCACAACACAGAGAAGGAAAGGTTGGGAGAATGTCAACTGTTTGAAGACAAATTTCCTAATTCATCTTTCCTCTAAGTCAGAAATATACACATTATGTAACCAGATGGAAACAATGTTAACAACTCTATATTAAATAAATTTTACAGATGAATAATACATCACTGACAGCAGCTTATGTTTTTCATTTACCAACAAAAATAGTTGTTAATATCGTAATTTAAATTCAATAGTATATCATCTAATAGAATATTGAAAAATAAACTGAATCCAAAAAGGCTCGATTTCGAAATACAGTGTCAGATTTCGGAATTGAATTTGTTAAAGAAATATGTTAGGATCTGGTATTTTATCCGTCGTAGCATACTTTTTGATGGCGGTTTCGGATTTTCAGCCATCGTCAGAGCAAATTCACCAAGTTCGTGTTGAGACTTCACTTCAACGTAATGTTTCTGTTACATTTACAGTTGTTAATTACATATATGTGGGAGGCTATCCGCCCCCCCCCCACATATATATATAATCAGGTTAACCTCCCCACATATATACAACCAATAAATATGTTAGGCGTTGTAGGAATCAGAAGGGGTAAAGAAAAAGAAAAAACTTAAAAACAAGTTAACCATTCATGACATACCTACATTTAAATCCACGATTGACCTTGAAATGGATACCTACGGAGGACCACCTCAGCAGGTTGAAGTACGGAGAAAAGGTTGATATAGGCCAAATTATGTTCTGTAACATGTAAAAAAAAATGAGAACAACAGCCACTTAATTTTATATAAAGTACAAGCAAGCACTGGACAGGAAAAATGAGCAAACTACAAATGTCTATTAATTGCCCAATAAGTGGAATGTTGGCTCCTATCCACTGTACTGGATCCAAGAGTTGTTACGCGGTAAAAGTTCTCCAGGAGGTTGGTTTAGTTCCAGCTTATGCTCAGGAACCAGGCTAGGAATCTGCTTGATGGCTCCTCAAACCACAATACCCAGGCAAGGATCCGCCCTCTTTATGGGATTATCCGGACCCCTAAAGAGAATGCCGACTACTCACTGAACTTATCCATACATATGGAATGCTGTCCATGTCTGGAAGCTTGCCAGGTACAAGCTGGTTAGGTAAAATGCATTATTGTATGAACAAGTACATATTGTGCAAACAATATACTCTATGAATTTTACCTATAATTTTAATTCAAAGTTGGGATTTTAGATCACAACTATAATTGCTGTTATATTATTAATAGCGAAATAGGACTGTATAGTGAAGTAGGAAAGTTTATAGAGACCTAATTATCAAGTTCTTCACAAAAACACCCATAAAAACGGTTTATTAATAATATATTTTGAATAAAACAAAGTATTTTTAACACGAGACAAGCGTGAAAAACTTAATGAAAGTCATTGATGTCGTTTTTTGTTTGAGAAAAATGCAACAAACTGAAAAACTGATAATATTCAATATGTCTGGGAAATGACTTTAACCGTTTTCTTAGTTATAATAAAATATAAAATTACTTATAACAAAACGGAGCAAATTCTGTTTCACACATACATTATAACTTAGTTGTTGAAGTTATTGAAAGCACTCTGCTCTTTCCTGGAAAGTCCACTCATAAAGTTTCACACAACACTTTGAGTGGGAGTTATTTCAGGCGTAAAGTTGGTAACTAAATAAGCCTGATTTGTTATGCAATAGCCTGAACGTTGGTTGGCTGAGTACTGAAAATGTCCAGACCCCAAACAATCTATATCAACAAAACAACCCGTGTACAGTCTAAACTTCATACAACAGGTACATTAAACAATTTTCTAACAGGATTTCTCGAAGAACGTAGACCTAGAAGTGTCTATAAAATTAGCAAAATACTCGGTTATTATTATTAAAATCCCACAGTGTTTTATGGTCGGGATTGACTCTTTATGATGTTTTAATACAAAATATCCTAATTGTATTAAAATAATTTGGAAGGATGGATAGTACACGGTTCTGTTTATTTCATTAACAATTTTTGTATGAATAAGAACTCATTAAGTGTATAATTTAAGTCAGCCTTCAGTCCGTACCACTTTTTGCAGTGCATAGTAGAGATAGCGATTTCAGACTGTAGAGATACAGTGGTTCAAATGCGACCACGATCAAAAAGTGGTCAGTTACTCAGAACGGAGCTGCTTGTTACCAAACTGAAAATAAAATAGCATCTTCCACAAGAGGTAGCTTTTTAGTGGCAGAAAAGCGTGTAGCAACGCTGGTAATAAGTTTATTTTCTCTAATTAATGTTTCTCCTTGATTTCTAGATATTAAATTTGTTAATCACTTTCTCTTAGGAGTGCTGGTGGAAATACTGCAACCGGATCCAATTTTTGAAATTCAGTTTTCATTGCAAATCATCTTTGAATCTTTGAAGACTGAAAAATTGTTTCTGCTCCATATCAACTTCCACGATTTTCCTGAAGGGTTCTTTACAAACTCTTAAAGTATCTGTGGCAGGTCCGCAATGCTAGATAACATCTGGTATTTTATCGGACGTGGCATGCATATTTCTTATATTCCTGACCGGTTTCGGATTCTCATCCATCGTCAGAGCAAATTTATTAAGTTCGTGTAGAGACTTTACTTCAACGCAATGTTTCTGTTTCACTCAACACTTGTTGGTTTGTTGATGTATGTCATATATATCAACAACATGTACGACATACATCAACAAACCAACAAGTGTCTAGTATAACAGAAACATTGCGTTGAAGTGAACTCTCTACACGAACTTAATAAATTTGCTCTGACGATGGATGAGAATCCGAAACCGGTCAGAAATATAAGAAACATCATGCTACGACGAATAAAATACTAGATCTTTAATTATCTCTTTGGTAAAATGAGAGGTGAGCCAAGGAAGATCATTGTTCAATCTCAGGGTACTTCCTTCCAAGGAAACGTACATAAACATGGGCCTTCTTGCGCACCTGCTCCTGCCCAAATATAGCCATAAATGAAACACCAATTTATCTTAAGCGAACACGATGCTTCCGAGTGATTTCTAAAGTTTTTTGAGGCGTATAATATAATGCCGAACTAAGCATGAGCACAGGTCTTGGGCGTTATTAAATCATACAAGATTGATGAGAGGGATGAAATCTGACAGCAGAACGAGTTATGCTGTGGCCAAAGTGCATTAACCATTCTAGAGAGGCTCCGAGAATTCACTACCAACGCATTATAAAAAGTTTTATCTCTTAGCGCCATGTTTAATACACTCTAAAAGAAGAAAACATTAAAAACCTTATCAATGTTACGGCTCTAATGATATTCAACCAAATTAATGCTTATTAATACCAATTAAAGTGATGGGTATATATTTACATGTCAGATTAATTAGACTCTCTTTCTTTATTAATAATAATTAAATAAGATGAACCTCTTAAGATTAAATTTTCATGACTGGCCTTTACCTAATAAGGGGAAGTGCTTAGAAGATGGAATGTCACTCATTAAACATTCTGCGGACACTCTCTAGAAATAAGTGTGATTCTTAAGAGACAGACCGCATACAGATCATGCACTGGCAAGCCACTTCTCTTTATCCTTTAATTAGAATATACCGTTCACTAATTTAAATATCAAGACAAAATTTCTTTCTTGAGTTTGTAAGAGTTCGTGAAAGTTGTTAATTTGGACTTTTTTCTTGCTGTTGTAACAGAAACTATTGTGATCGTGAAAAATATTCGAATTTCGAGTTTCCTCGAATGTTTTGAGGACCTCAGAGGACGAGAAATTGTTTCCAGCGATTGTTTCTCTGTTCACTTACTTTGGGGTTATGTGTGTATGTCTGTCTGGTGTACCTGTGGTTTTTTTTTTTTTTTTTTTAATACAATTTTAGGAAGCAGTAACTTAATATTTCGATTAGGAGACAACAGGGATTCGAAGGTTTCGTCTGTAATGTGAACAAAATATTTCAGAAGATCAAATTTAGGTATTCCAGAAATCTCTATATCAGCCAAAACTCCATAAAAAAAAAATCTGGTGTGAAACACTCACACAACCTTCTCCTACTCCAGTTCTCAAAATTATAATTGACAAATTTTATAGTTTAGTGTACCAAATTTAATGAAAATCCTCGAAAACTGAGAAAACTGTTCAGTAAAAGCGCACTTCTGGTTTACTAATTTCTTTGAAATTCGGAATTTTGGCCATCTATTTATTTCTAATTAATTTTCTTTGAATGATAGAATTGTATAATCAACTATGATAGTACTTTAGAGAAAAACATAACCCCACCACTCCCCTAAAAGAGCCCTTAAATGAATTTTTCCAGAGAAATGTTTTAAATAAAAGTTGTAGATCATTGTATGTTTAGTTTAGTTAAGAAGATTCAAGAAAATCGTCGGAGCCATTTTTGAGAAAATTGTGAAAAAGTGAAAAAATCATTTAGTAAAGTGGTAAAGTAAACGCACTTCCAGTTATGCAATTTATTTCAAATTTGGAATTTCAACAACATATTTAATTCTAATTAACATTACTTAGATGACAGAATGTCTAATAACTGAAACAGTACTTTAGATGAAAACCTACACCCTTCGATATCCATAACTGCCCTTAAAGTGAATTTTCCCAGAGAAATGTTTCAAATTAAAAGTTGGCTCGTGTATGTGTAGTTGATGTACCAGTTTGAAACAAAGAATTCGACGGAGCATTTTTGAGAAAGAAAACACGCAAAAGAAGTAAAAAAAACAACAGTAAAGTTGTACTTCCGTTGAGGAAGTTAACAGATAACGTACAGTCAAATCCATGGTGATGATACCTAAACGGAATATCAAGTTTCAACTTTCTACGGTTTTTTTCGTTTTTGAGGTATGCTATTCACATACGAGTACACAACCCACACGGACCATTTGCTAAAAACCACTTTTTTGGACTGAGGGAACCTCAAAACGGATATTTCCGGTAAAAACTCGATATCGAAAATTTGACACGATTACAATACTTCCTCTTACTAGGAGTAAGAGAAAGTAATATGTTACCAATACTACCTCTTCACAAACAGCTTCCCCCTCCATCATATTTCCTTATTTTGATTATTGTTGCCTAGTATATGCTGAACTTACTTTGGAACTTAATACAAAATTACAAAAATCACTTAATTCCTGTATCCATTTCATATTAAATATTAGGAAAGACGAACATATTACATCAGATTACATTACTCCTAAACTGGCTTAACATTGATTATCGTATGCAATACTTTTTGGGCACTTCATATACCAGTTGTTTAGAATACAGCCTCCAAAATACTTATTTGACATGTTTACAGTAAAAGCTGTCTTGGAAACCAACTAGACTTACGAACCAAAAGGCACCACTCTCGGTACATACAACCATACAAGACCGTACCTTAACAAAACTCTTTTACCGTTACTTCTAGTAGATTTTGGAACGAGTTACCTACTGATTTGACAAGCAAGAAAACACTGCCCAGTTTTAAGTTTTTCTTTTATAATCATTTGTTTGAACAGTATAAAGGGGATTTCTAAGTTTGTATATTGTTTGAATAGAGAAGAGAAAATATGTATGTAAAATGTATATTTTATTTGTTGCTCTTAAGAGGCATAAGTCCCAGAGCATAATAAATTTATCTTTCATTCTTTATTTCTTGTTTGGTAGAAGGTATATGGGGGATTCATAGTGAAGGCAAGCTGTCTCAGTGAAGGATTGAGCAGCATCCCGTCATCATAAAACACTTGTAAGGTTTCAGTCCCAAAAACATACAAAAACTATAAACAAAAAAAGACTGGAGAACCAGCTCTTCGCGTTGGAGATGGATTTCTGGAGAAAAGTTTCCAAGACATGGCAAATACCCAAATCAGAAATAAGAAGATATATAGGTGTGGAAAAGAAGTATTAATAATTATGGACTTAGATACTCGAAATATGAAGTGGATATGGTATATAATGTTTATGAGAGAAAAAAGTGGCCTAAAAAAATTGGTGTTCCTAAAGAAAGAAGAATGATGGACGAGGATAAATTGGATAAAGAACGTATGAAATGGCATGGCAACAATGTTAAAACTTTTAAATCAGATGAAGAAGAAATTGAGTGTTTTCAATGGAAGAAACTGAAAGTTAGTTCTAAAATAATGAGATGTTTATATGGCAATGGCTAGAGGAGTTTTTAAAGAAAAAAGAATTCTTTGTTGCTCTACGTTTAGAACCTTATAATTTTAAGGCCTGACGATTTGAAAACCAATTCTAAATTATTGTAGAGCAGCCTGGGGACCTTTAGATTGGAATATTAATCTCTTTTAATTAAATTTTAATTCTAAATTAAATTTTATTGTTTACTTAATTTATTTTGTTTGTCAACAACCAAATTTTAGAATAGTAGAATGTTCTGAACAAATTTTTACATTATTTAGATATATATTTTAATTTGCTACAATGATTACTAATTAACCATATACTGTTCAATATCATAATATTGCATTGATTGCTAATGTACTGTACTAAAAGTATTGCATGTAATTAATGGAAAGATAATTTTAAGTTACTAGTATGAAACGCTACCGGCAACCCATGATTACATATGGGTCGGTAGTTTGGTGGACCAAAACGTTGCAGAACGGGGCAGTGGAAGGGCTCGGTGGGATCCAAAGGCGAGCATGCCTTGGTTCCACGGGGGCCATGAAGACCATCCCGACTGCGGCGTTGGAAGTCCTCCTCAATCTGCCACCATTACACATTCTCGTTCTAGGCGAAGCCAGAATGGGAATACATAGGCTCCTGCAGGGGCCGCCTCCCATCACCTCTAGGCATGATCGTAATAACCAGAGGTTGATTGAGGAAATCAAGGCGGACTATCTTCTGGGGATGCCAACGGATAGGATGGTTCCTAAGTATTTCTTCGAAAGGAACTTCCATATTGTCATACCGAGCAGAGGCGAATGGGGCTGCGACCCACCCCTGTTCGGTAACTCGATCTGGTATACAGATAGATCCAAAACTTCGACTGGGGTCGGAGCTGGGGTCTACGGGGGCAGGCCTAAAGTTAAAATTAAGGCCAGCCTAGGGAAGTACGCCACGGTCTTTCAGGCTGAAGTCGTGGCGTTACAACTCTGCGCTAGGGAGATTATAAGGCAAAGGATAGTGGGTAGAAGAGTGGCCATATACTCCGATAGTCAGGCAGCCCTGAAGGCACTTTCCTCACACCAAATAGTCTCAAGACTGGTGTGGGATTGCCTACTTGCCCTCACCGAGGTGGGTACTCGGAATAAACTGACACTCGCCTGGGTGCCGGGACATGCGGGGTTCCTGGGCAATGAGAGGGTGGATGCCCTAGCGAGGGAGGGCTCGCAGGATACCTTTATAGGCCCCGAACCCTTCTGCGGCTTGTCCAGGAGCCTCATCCAAACTTCTATCAAGGGGTGGATAGAAGATCAGCGTCTGCGTTGGTGGGAGGGAACACCAGGACAGAGGCAGGCAAAGCTCTTCATTAAAAGACATTTGCCTAAATTTACCAAAGACCTACTGAGCCAAACCCGAGGGATATAAGGTTAATTGTGGGTCTACTAACAGGGCATTGTAGGCTCAATAGACACATGCACCACCTACAACTTGCGGATAGTGCGGTATGCCGATTCTGCAAGGTAGAGGAGGAGACCCCGGCGCACATCCTTTGTGAGTGCGCCGGCTGGCGAGGATTAGGTTTCTTCAATTGGGGACGGGCAATCCCGAAGCTGAAAGCTTCATGACGGAGCCGCTCTCAGCTTTGCTAGGATTGATTAGGAGGGCAAAACTGGGGGCTGTTCTGTAACTTAAGGGGATCCACAATAGACCTCAATTTGTAGGTCGCAGTGGAATGAGGCTCACCCCCCCCGATTCTATTCTATGTGTGTGTGTGTGTGTGCGTGTGCGTGTGTGTGTGTGTTTAATGACAAAATAGAATTATTATAAAATTAGATATTAGAAAATAGTGTATAATAAATAGCACATTTTGAAGAATACTTTATAACTAAATTTTAGTAGTGTTGTTAAGTATGCTCAGTGTTTTATCAAGTCATTTTTATTAGCGGGGGGAGGGGCGTATTCGTCAAAACATGCTATTTATTATACACTATTTTCTAATAGCTAATCATAATTTATAATAATTCCATTTTGTCATTAAACATACACACATGCGCACATAAGCACATTAACTCCCCACATATATCGTACAACCATGGGGCGGGTGTTGGTGTATTGGTTATGAGCATGGACTTGTAAGTGGGAGGACCCCAGTTCGAGTCCAGCGTATAACTAAATTTTATATTTGTTTAAAAAAATGTTAATAGTAATGTAGGTGCTTCCGGCCCCGTCCACGACACCTAATTTGGTAGTTGGACGTTAAGCCCGCCAGAAAAAAATAGGCATTACTTTACTTTACTTTACTTTATATCGTACAACCAACAAGTGTGAGTGTAACAGAAACATTATGTTTAAGTGAAACTCTCTACACGAACTTGATGAATTTGTTCTGACACTGAATGAAAATCCGAAACCGGTCATGAACAATAAAAATATGCGTGCTACGACGGATAAAATCCAGATGTTATCCAGCATTGCGGACCCATCCACATATTCTTTTGTTATATCATTGCGAGTTATGATACCCTTTAATTTATTGATAACTCTGTAAATAATCTGTGCAGTTCCTTAGATGGTAGACTCTCCTTTAGCTCTCATATTGAAAAGATAGTCAGCAATAGTTACAAAATGATGGGATTTGTGTTTAGGAATTCCACTACTTTTAGAAATCCCTTTAGTGTTTTATGAGAGTGTATTTGCATTTGGTTCGTCCACAATTTGAATTTGCTTCTCCAGTTTGGACCCCGTATTATAAAATTCACATTGATACTATTGAACTGGTGCAGTATTGTTTCATAGAAGGATTGCTAAAATGATTGGTTTATCAACTGAAAGATTAGCTTATTCTGATGTGTTGGATTCCCTTAATTTGATCCTTCAGAAGGCGAAGAGCATACCTTATTTTTCTCTTCAAACTCATACATCATTATATAGATTGTCCTAGATTGCTGGAATTGATTTCCATGTTCCTACAATAGATACTCACTATAAACCTATGCTTTCTAAAACTTATTATTCAACAAATTATTCCCAATCCGAAGGGAAGGGAAGGGAATAGCTAAATGGTTAATGGTACTGGGCTCCCAGCGGAGGACCCGGGTTCGAGTCCAGCTGTGCTGCCCTTAGATTTTTTCTTCATAGGAGCCTCTACAGCTGACTGTCGGAGGCCGTCAATGCACTGAAAAAAGCTCCGGGCGCCAATGACTATAGATGTTGACGCGTCTTAAAAAAAAGAAGACTATATCTACTATATCTACACTTATGTCCCTTGGAAACGGAATTTTAAGGAATGTGATCTCTTCCTGCCAGCATTAATGAAATTTATTACATTTTCCAGCAGTAGTGTCATTAATTAGATATTAACTAGATATTTGCATTTATAATAGATTGTTACTTATTATTAGTTATATATTAAGTTAGTTATTGTTACTTATATCAGTTATTATGTAATAAGTAAATTCCCGTTTAGTGGTATAGTCTATAGTTTATTTATCTATATAGTTAGATTCATTTATCTGCTTTATTTTTTTACGCTCTCCCTTTTACCTAGTTTCTAATTGATTATTCTTATTATTCAATTCATAGTTTTATGCACTTTTTACCATATTGTTTCCTATGTTTGTATGTTTTTGTTTGTTGTATTTGTATCTATATTTGTATAATGTTTTTATATCTTTAAATACTATGATTTTTATATTCATACTTTTTGTATAGATTCTATTCATTGTTATTTTATATGTTCTATTTTTCTTCTTTTTCTTTTATATCTGTAGTTTCTAAATGTTTCCTATAGTGTTTGTTTTGTTTGATGTCGAGATAATTAACTTATAACTGGGGTACAACACCGTATTTATAAATAACTAACTAAATAAATATTATATAAATTTCAAGAGGAATTTAACTCAGCTATTTCAATTCAAACTATTTTAACTTTTTACTTTTTAACTTTACTTTTAATATTTTTTTTTTTTTACTTTCTCCTACATAATAGGAAAACTGGTCAAATTTTCTAAATTTAATTTTTCATCAGAAATACATATATTTTGAGATCCGTCCATTTTGAAAAAAAATAAAAAGGTTTCAGTAAATGGCAGAGTACATGTGTATGAAAAAAATATGTTAAAAATTAAAAATCACAGAAAGTTCAAATTTAGAGTCAAAGACTAGGTGTTTTTTCAGATTTTCGTGATAGTATCAAAGAGTTCCTTTATATTTTGAATGTATCAACGCCACGGTATCTAAGAAATGGTGTGGACCATCACTGAGATATATTGTGGTTAGGAAATAAACGTACTTTATTTCAAAGGGCAGTCCTTTATTTGATTTCTAAAGGACCTAGAGACGTCAAATGTCCTTTATTTTAATTATCTACGTTAAAATAAATATGTATATAAAAATCGTTCTATTACGCAAATAGTATGTTGTAAATTTGAAATTCTGTTTCTAACTTGAACGATACAATGAATTATCTAATAATTTATTCATCTAATTTTCTTGCACATTAAGTTGTTTTTTAATGTATGAATTTCTTAGGTAGAGATTTATATATTTATTTATTATACCCTATTTTACTTATATAGTTATACCCAAAATGGAACCGGAAATGGAGACCAAAAAAAAAAACTGGGTGTATATAATAAAAATTGGCAAGAAAATAACATATTTGTAATGACATGGCAAGGTCATAGCAATGTCAAACGGCAAGGTCATAGCAATGTCAAACCTTCACAACCATAACAAAGAAAGAATAATTTATAACTAGTGGCCTAGCCGGGTGCTGTCTTCAAGACAAGGCCGCGACCAAACAAACAAAACCAAGGGTCGCTGCTTTACATCAAAGCAAGGACCGCTAAGGCTGGCCACTGACCTAAATCGCTGGGCACCCAACTAACCAAGGTCGCACACTAGGACAGATGTCTTGGTGTGAGTATTGCTAACACTAATATATAAACTTCGCCCCATTGGAAGAGGGGATGATTATAGGAGTATACTTCAGTACGTCTTCAAGATTATTATACGAGCACCAGTTTCCGCGTCCCTATACAGGTTTTATTTATACTTATTTCCTTAGTTGTGCATCTTAGTTCATTTATTTTAATCATTCTAAATTATTAGTTATTTATCTCCTATTTATTTCTAAGTATTTCTTGTTAATAGTTACCATTACTCACGTTTAAATTATTGTACAAATACAGTATATTTTTATAAATTCCGTGTTAATAATTCGAGCACTAACTTCCAAAAATCTCTAAACTAACTTCCGCCCTCTTCAAGACATCTACTACATACCTCAGGAATCACAATAAACGATTCCACTACATCTGGTGATATCACGGTGGGATCAGATCATCCGATAAACGATTCTTCAGTTCATAGTAAAATAACAACTGGATAGCACAATCAAATAAAGTACATATGTGGCATTAACTAAATTTAAAATTGGTTCAATGGGCTCAATGGGCATTTCAGTTATTAATCAACATGAACTTTCAGAGAGTCATAAGTCTGCCAAAAAAAAAAAGACATCAAATTTATCAAGGAAAATGTTTTTACTAGAAAAATCTACCATGCAGTAAAACATCATCAATCTTACAATTCGTTAAATTAAAGCTTTGTACTTTAATTTTTTTTATTGTCCTTGATTAGAGTTTTGCAGAGATTTGGAACCCTAATTATTTGCACTGTGTTCAATTCACTCTCTAGGCATTGAATTTTGTTTGATACACTTTTTTTAAGTAATATTTATAGTGAAGTTGTTTCCTTGGCATGTCTGTCCACGTTATCTGACTGTTAGTTTTGGACATAAAGCCTGCACGAAAAAATGATTTTGTAAACCCATACACATAAATTTGAAATATATATTTTTCCAAACAAATGGGTTCTGGGAGATCTATGATGTTAGTTTTGACTCTAAATCTATTTTTTTTTTTTAATTTCAATTTATTATAAATGGACTCAATGGATCTCAATACATGTATCTCCGGTGAAATCTCGATATAAAAAATTAGATATGATCACAATATTCCTGTTACCAGCAGAAAGTGACGGTAAACTGTCTCTAGCAATGGTCATCTTTGAAACTTAGTAATGAGTCATCAGATAAACATAAAAGAATAAAATTCAGTCGCTACATCAACTTCAACCTTGAAAGATCCACGCTCGATCACTCAACCCTTATTACCAGCACATCCACGCTTAGATCAAGCAAGAGGTTTAACTAGTCACATCACTCTTCAAGCCAACGCGACCCCATTCAATATTTCACTCTTCGCTCGATCACTCAACCCTTATTACCTCTTTTCTTCTTATTCAGTAAATCTTTAAAATTAAATTGGAATTCAGAATCAGTTTGTGTCTTAATTACAGTTATACCATTTATCAACCATCATATTATAATACCAGTACAATGGCGCTTTTCAATCTTCTTGATGATAATAGGTTTGCCAATATAATATAGTGCTGGCAGTAGTGAATGAAAGATAATAAACTATAATAAGAAATTTATTGAATTATAAGAGACTTATTCCTTATCGTTTGTTATAAATGTTAGGAAGTCCCGAGTTCATTGGGTATTCGTATGTTTCTGATAAAGGCCATTTAATGCAATTTGTTTTGAAATGTTCGTAACCATTAAGTCTGGATAACTAGCTGTTATCAAGACTGGACAGGCATATGTCAAAGATAGGTTTGAGTAGTGAATTGTAGGGAATTACGATTATAAGTGTGTTCGAATGTTGTTTCTGTTAATAAGTGGTTACAGCTGTTTCGGTTGGATGTATGCCTGTTGTTGTTTAGTGTTAATGTATGATTCTCCAGGTGAGTCTTATATCCATGCTAGGATAGCACATTCCATAGTCCTTATGATTCCTGATTATCAATTTTTAAGATTAAGAATTTGCAGCCATCACAAAAGCGTTTAGCTGTAGCTTCCATTTTTTGAACTAGTTCGATAAGTTGTCTATAATGTATGTGATAAAGTTGTGATTAATGTCTGCGTTTGAGTGGCTAAACATTCTACCATCTAAATTAACTCGTTGAGATTAAGGGTAGAATTGTAGAATTTAAGACTCAGGGTTGCTCGATTCTCGCTAGATTCTGTCTTCTAGTTAACGTATGTTTGTTGAGTCTTTTATGTTTTATAAGAAAAAGCCTACAATATGTGAAATCTGGGCAGTGTATTCGTGTTTCTAAGTTTGTAGAATAGTCCAGAATGCTATACCAAATGCGGCATCTACATCAACAAAACTTATAACCTCCATGAGTGAAAAATGAATTCTGTGATTTTTAAGTTGCTCTACTAGGAGTGCCCGCAGGCGGAGAGATACATACTTTACTATGAGTATAATCCGAACTTATTATGTGGACTTTTTAAAAATCAGTATATGTTTCTTTCTTGTTTTATTGCATGTGATTTTGATTATAATTTAATTTTATTGATACTGTAATTAATTCATCTCCTTTTTTTTATTTGTATTATATTTAGTTGCAATTTATTATCTTATTAATTTGTAGGACTCGCCTGATGGTCTCAGTCTAAGGTATGTCGTTTATTGTGTTTGTATATTGTATACTTTTTTTTATTACTAAATAAACGATTATTATTATTATTAATGACTTAAAAACCACAGACATCGACCCATTGATTTCAAAGATGGAAACGGTAGCTAAACCATTATAAAATGGAAGAAAAAAATTAACAACTAGTAAATCTTACCAGAAATCAGAAAGACTAAGAAGTCTTTCTGTCATAGCATAATGTTGAATGCAAGACCCACTTGGAAACTACATATTGACACTAAATGCACAAGCATACACCGGACTACAGCTATACTGAATCTTTATTAGAAATTCACCACTCAAACTCTCTTGCATCTTGCTGTTCTACCATAACACTTTCCAGATCATTTCTGACATATGGCTACCTAGTTTTGATAAGAGTTCTGAAAATTGTTTTGATAAGAACACTAATGCAGCATTTTAAAATAAAGAACTCAGATTTGATTAAATTGCCTCCGGTATATATATATATATTTTTTTTTTTGGCATTAGCCCTGACGCCATACAGCCATAGCTCTTAATTGTACGTAGCTTGCAAACTATTTTATCTTGTTAAAATTTTACTCTTAAACACTAAAGATTTACTTTTGTACCGGGGTGCTGTCCCACTCTCAGATGCACACACAAACAAAATGACATATGCACACCAAAAAAAACATTTGCACCTATAGGAGTAGATTGCTTGAAATTCCTTTAATCCTTTTTGTACTTAAACCTAAAATAAAATCATACATACAGACTTAGCCTAACCTAAACCATACTCGCCAATAAATACTTTCATGCTAATAAATACATTCATTCAAAAATAACTAAGCCTAATCTAATTTATCTTTCATCTTCACCAAACATACTTTAGATTCACACAATACATTCTCACTCACAGCTAAGAGCCTGGATGGAGTAGAGTTCGGTATATATTAAACTTAAGATAACCGAGGACTTAACATTCCTGGCATGCGCACATTCTCACATATATTTATGATGAACCTAACGGGCACTTTTTCATATCCCTTAATGTTGTAAGTATGAAATCGCCAAATTTTCGAAATCTCGAAGTATTCACTGGAAATGATTTTTATTTCCTTATTATTCCAACAGACTGCTTTAGTGATAGCATGCTTCTTATCACTCCATAGGACAGCACTACTGATGATATGCACTGCGCATCTGAAATGCCCTATGCGATTCGACATACGACTTTCACAACGTTCCATGAATTTTATCACACAAGCTATACATATATAACCCCTACCACAGTTTTTTATGACATGCAACAAAAAGTTTGTAAACAATAAAGAAAATGAGAATAGATATTTGTTAATCAAATTGATCAATTGAGGTAAGAGATGATAGTGTGTGAGTGTTTCACACCAGATTTTTTTCCTTATCCTTCACACACAATATTGGCAAGTCTGAAACTTTCAGAAGCGTGAATTATACTAAGGGTTTTTGAAGATATTAATTTCATTTAATTATTATGTATAACGCTCTAAATATTGGGCAATTGACTCGTGGAAGATCAGCTCAAGGCTGGTGTGGGACTGCCTAGGTGCACTCAGGGAAATTAGTAGCCATAATAAGGTCTTCCTGGTTTGGGTACTTGGGCACTCGGGTTACAGAGGCAATAAGGCGGCGGACCGCCTAGCCCGGGAGGGTTCAATGAGAGCACTTATCGGCCGGAGCCGTTCTGTGGCGTCTCAAGATGCCTCAGGAGTGCATCCATGTCTTAATGACATGGACCGATCAAGGGAAGGTGGGTCAAAACTTCAGGCCAGAAGCAGGCGAAAAAGTTTTCCGTAGCCACTCGCCTAAGCTAACTGCGGAATTACTCCAACTAGGCCGGGCGGCCATAAGGATAGCAGTTGGCGTTCTTACTGGCCATTGTAGATTAAATAAGCACATGCATCGCATGGGCCTGGCAACGGGTAGCCTATGTAGGTTTTGTCAGGAAGAAGAGGAGACAGCACTGCACGTGGTATGTCAGTGCGAGGGGCTGGTCTGGCTAAGGTACCGCCTCTTTGGTAAAGAGAAGCTGGTGCCAACAAGCCTCAGCCAGGGCCCTCTCTCGGACCTATTAAGTCTTTTAAGGCAAGCAGGACTCGAGAGGGTGCTCTGATGGCAGGTGCTCTGATCGACCACCTGGGAGCCCCCCCCCAATTCCACAGTCCGGCTAAGGACAGGATCGGGGGAGGGTGTCCAACTAGGGGGTACCACAATAGATCCTTGGGGTGTCGCGGTGGCGTAGGCTGAAGAGCCAATTCCCCCCTTAGAATCTAATCTAATCTAATAACGCTCTAAAAACGGACACATAGGTTCATTGTATCAGTCTAAAAGGTAAATTTCTAGAATGTGCTTTGTTGGCTGCTGAAGTGTGATAATAGGTGCTATCACGCCTGGCCACAAATGCCAAGTCTGACAAGGGTCTCAAATTATGAACTTGAGAAGGAACCACAATCTTGTTCTGAAGTCGGCCGTTAAATAAATCTAGAAAATAGCTATTTCAAAAATCAAATGAGATACACATGTTCATGTCAGGCAATGAACTGTTTTGAACTAAATGTGAATAATTTTCCGCATAAATAATGTGATTATAATAATAATTAGAATAATGAAAGGATCTCTTCTTAGGGTCTCTGTACTTTGGTATATTAGTATATTTGTTAGAATTATCAGTTTGTTCAAAGTAGTAATAGAGTATAATTCATTATATAAAGTAAAACTCATTGTAGTCTTAAAAATAGCAAAAGAAATTGTATTAATTGAATAATAAATCACTAATTATATTTTAATGAAGTTGTAAAAAAAAATATGTGTATATAAATTTTATATAATCACTCGGATCTATATTTTAATGTAGAAGAAAGAAGGATATTTTTTTAATTAAAAATTTTGTTATATACACTAATTAATTCAGTATGTTAAAAGTCTCATTAACACTCTGAGCATACTCTATTAGTATGGATGTAAAATAATCAACAATCTTTTCTACTCGCAATTAGCTCCATGTTAGTGTAATAATTGTATTTAAATAATCAATTTACTACTATGGTAAACAATTTGTGTTTCGTGGTTTATATTGTTACTTTAATTTTTTTTTTATTAAATTCGTAAATGTACCTTTTTTAGTAATCATGACTTACTTATGTAAAAAATATCTTTTCTAGTTTATTTTTTTTTAAATTAATTGTTTTTTATTAATTAAAAGAAAGAATAGCAATCTGGTTAATTAAAAACTATGGATAAATACAAATATTTTATGTTTTAATTAATTTTATACTTTTTTTAAAAGAAGATGTTTAAACACCTTTTTTTCTTATGAATAATTTTCTTTCAGATGTCAGGCTGTCGGAGATTGACAGCTTTGAAATTGGTAGTATATATATATATATGTATATAAATATACTACCTGCATTCTGTAAACAGAGCTCTTGTTAACAACTTTTCCTTATGGTATCAAACATATTTTAATCATTTTTTTTTTAAATATTTATAATAATTATGGTATATAAAGTCCCGGGTAAATAGAGTGTCATCATTTCTAATGAGAGTATTTTATTATAACTGTTTCTTACAGAAATTATTTAACAGAAAGCGAAAAAACTGAATCAACATTGTAACTATAAGTCTTCAAAGAAATGGAATTCTGATTTTTATGCATTAAAGACTATCACACTAGACTACTCTTTGTTGTGTCTCGGATTACCGGTTATGTAACTCTAATTTGAATGGGGGTTTGTATCTGTTCGGTTAATTGGGATGCCTAAGGCACTGGGTTCTCTCGTGAATTCATCATATTAATACTAGAATGCTTTAAAAGATGACTACCAATTCATATGGGTATCTCGGGGAATAAGAAGATGAGCAAATTGGGCGTCCTTCTGCCCTTAATTGGTACTGAGTCTACTGTTGGCATTGTTTAGGCACCTGTCTGTTCCATGCATGGAAGACCTCACAGTATTTATCCCTATGGATGAACTTAGCTGCTTGTCGGCAGTCAAAGATATTTATTTGTGATCCGGACGGGACTAAAGTTGCTGTGTCTATCACAGACCATTTGACCGGGTCTCTTAAGGTATGATGAAACGTTTCTGGTCGGGCATTGTGATTTCAAGAGACATATCTTCGTAATGGGGCTTATGCTAGGCTTCTTTTGTAGAATTTGTGTGTGAGAGATACGAAGAAACACCCATCTATCTCATTACGGATTGTGAGGGAATTAGATTCAAAGACCTTTGGTCGGAACAGGATGTCTGTGGAAGTGTTTTTCTCTTTGAGGTTATGGTTCGATTTGGTGTAAATCTTAGATGGATTAACCTCTGATCAGGATTCCTGTACTAGACCTGGTTGTTGTTAGTTGTTCCTTGGGGTAGCTATATAGGCCCAGAGAGGTTTTGAATATGTAGTGGAAGAACGAAATGGAAAAATAATAGTTTAGAATATTTTATAGTTTAAAAAATCTAATTTTGTTAATATATTAAATAGTGAATTTACTTTCAAAAAGAGTGTAAAAAGAGCCAGGTATACTACAATCTAGGTCATTGCTATTAGGAAAACAAAGGCACAAAAACCCGTTAGGCCAACTCTTTTGTAAAAGAAAAATCCCCCGCTAAAGAGAGCATTCCTTCAAGACAGACTTGTTGTAGACACCAAGGAGAACATATCAGAACTGTACCAGTTTTAAGTTATAATATAAGCTTATTATTGTGATGTTTTAAAGTAACTTAATTTCTCTTAGAGAATATATCTATTTTTAAAAACAGTGGTGCTCTCTTGATTATTACTAATACTTCTATCTCAAACATACATACAAGCCCTTTTACTAAACCGCTCATGCTACTACATACAACAAACACACAACATCACAATAACATTTCAAATAGTATAGGGTTTGGTTGCCCTTTCCTCTATTTAATAATAATATTAATAAAAATAATAATTACTAGATTATAAGATGGGACAAGAAAACTATAAATAAGTTAAAACTGTGTGGAAAAATGTCCAAGGATCCAATACAATTCCTTGCTTGATTTCTCAAAGCAAGCAAATGAAACTGTTTCTATTAGGGATTTAATAACAGAGGTCAAACAACATGATGCGAAAGAAGCTGAAAACATTGTGAGTATAAGAAATTAAATAATATTTAAGATAAAATATTCTTTACGAAGAAAAATCTCAACAATGCAAATGCTGGTATCTTGAAAAACTGGAGATAAGAAAAAAGGAAGCAATAATAATTTACTAAATTTAAATGTAGTTCTAATTTAATTAAATATTAAGTTCACTACACTGAATAGTGTCAAAAAAGAAATCTTAGCTTGATTTTTTTTTATTATAACTTTTTTTATTGACAACTGCCCCATTTACAACTGCACGAAATGGTACAATAGGTAAAAAAGATATATGCACATACTGTGACGTGAATCGTCGTTTATTCTGCAGTGTTAGTTTTGAGCGTTTATCAAGTAGTCTAGCTACAAGTTTGTATCGTTTGTTTAGCACAGAACGTACAAGTCTTGTATGGGTGTTCCAAGTTAGTCTTTTGTCTAGGTATAGTCCAAGGTACCACACATGGTTGGATGATGGGATAGGAGTGTTGTACAAGAAGACAGGTGCAAGAGTTGTTCGTTTAAGTGTAAAGATTATGTATTTAGATTTTGTTAGGTTAATTTTTATGCGCCATTTTTATACCCAGGATTCTAGCGCGTGAAGATGAGATTGTAGATCGCCGGATAGCAGTTACAGGATCAGCATGCGTAGAGAGAACGGCAATGTCGTCGGCAAAAGTGTAAATGGATGTGTTGAGATTAGAAGGGTAAGTCAGCTGTGTAGATTGTGTAGAGCAGAGGAGCTAAGACGCTACCTTGTGGTAGCCCAGCAAGGATAGGATAGATAGAAGATTGGGAGGAGCTTTGGGTTACTAGGAAGAATCGTTCGGACAGATAGGAGAGGAGGATGAGATAATATGTGCTGGGTAGAATAGTCTTAAGTTTCCAGAGGAGCCCTTCGTCTTAGCTTGATTTAAATAGTTATATTTTGATGTTGAATGTAGAATAGTGTTTTGGAACAGTTTAGAACATCTAGAAGTAAATTAAACATTTCGAATGTGATAGAATATATCAGAATTGGAGAGATCCCTTTGGACTTCTATCGAACGTTTTAGATTGTTCGTATTATGGTATAATGGCCGCATATATGATAATATGGCTGTATGGTAATATGTAAAAATGGCAGAGTAATCATTGAGTCCATCAATTCTATAGTGTTGTAGAGTGAATTTGTAAATTCTTGTTGTGTTGTGGGTTTCAAAGTTACTAGTAAAGTTTAAAATTATTGTGTTCTCGTTTATTTGCCTTCTAATAATGTCATATTTTTAAAATAAAAGTAATTTTTTTTTAACATAGTCCATTTATCTAACCTTTAATTAATTTAATTTAAAATAATTCAATTATTGTAATATAAATTATTAGAACAGTTGGACAAATAAAATATTTGGGCAGAATTCTTGATAATAAATTTAGATTTAACAGATATTCGACTATTTATCTCAGAGTTACACTAAATTAATCCATCCATGTTCTATCGCAAATACTAAAATAATTGAGGACTTTTAGTACGAGGTACTAAAAATGACTTTCTATAAGTAGATGAACTAACTCATCATTTACAATACATAGAACTTTTAAAAGATAAATTTCTACGTTTCAAGACGCATTAACATAAAAAAAAAAATAAATAAATAAAATGAGTACGACACTGTTCTACACTAAAAGTTATGATTTCAAAATATACCTAATCTTGAGTACGAAGCTGGGAAGATAAGCTGTGATAGTGTGGAAAAACCATTCGCTTCAGCCGGGCCAGGTCAATTTTGAAACACTTTTTTTTTGAGAGATAGTTTCATCTTTCAGTGTTTCGTCAAAATGTATAAACAGTTTATAATGGGTATGATGAAAGAGAGAAATGGCTTGGTTTGAATGGACAAACTAAATATGGCTGAACACTGTATAATGTAAGAAGTAACACTGACTACCTGGACTTTACACTAAAATTGTAGAGTATGGTAGAGTGGTAAAGGGTAGGGTATATGGACACGTTGTGACTGGCGAGTGAACTCTGTTATATATCTATCTCCCGTCGCTGTATTTATGTAGTTTCTTCACTCTAGTCTGAGAGAGTGGTCCTGTCATTTTTGTCTCTTTTTCTCCGCTATGGATCCTCTCTTTGGATCCTATTACACAGTTCGTGAATTTAACTCATAAATAACTTAGCTGGAATTTGACTTTGTCAAGGTCCAAGTTCATTTGGGTCATATCCCTAACATCTTAGATTATGCATCAGAGACATTTTCCGTGGTAGCCTGCTTCATTTTGTGGTCATCCACATGACCACAGATGACCACAAAATGAAGCAGGCTACCACGGAAAATGTCTCTGATGCTTTCCAGCTCTGCGGAACCAACCACCACAACAAATCTTAGATTAAGGTTTGGCTAAGCGCCTTTACTTAATTAAATATATCCATAAATTGTGGCGACTTACTTTGATAATATTGATATTAAAGACACCTTGCATTCCTCGCTGCATTCTCCCTTTTCCACTAGTCGTCCTCATGTTCCCATGTATTTCATTGGTTGCATTATAATCAAATTTATGCAAGAAAAACAACCAATGAACTCATTCACTAGTTTTCAATCTTTTGATAAGTTTTGTTGATCTACATTTATTAGATTTGCTTATTTCATCTTAATGGATTATATTATTTTCCAATTGTTTATTTGATATAATGCGTTTATTACTGGAGAAATTTTTGCCTTTATTTTTGTTATATTCGAGGCTACAAATAATGAAGCAACAAAAAAATACATTATCTAACATTAATTTATATTTTCAAGAACATAAAAGTTTGTGAAAGTGCCTTTAATGATCTTTTTGTTATATTTTTTTTTCTCGAAGTTTTAACATTTTTTATCGAAAACTTTTTAAGAGCTATTAAATTCTCACATTTTTTTTGTACATACCTTTTCATTGCGACCGACACAATAAAACATGACATAAACTTTCTCTTGTAAAATAATAAATTTCATACGCATTATGTTAACCAATATGTTCAGTACGAATAAAATTTATGGCATTTGTGATATGCACAAGACATCGAGTCAACAAGACACGGGAAATTGATAAGAAATATATATTTTTTCTTTAATTGGTTAAATTCTCAGTGGCATAATAGGATGTATTTTCAGAGTATGCGTTCTGATAATTTGCTGGCATCAAGAATCTACTACATAGTTCTTTCCAAATTTCATTCAAGGTCAACGCTCCCGATGTAAAAATCGGAATTAGTTAAAAGTTTATCTTTCCCAATAATCTAAAGGATTTTCAAAACAAACGGCTAGAACGGCTCAGATGTCGACATTTCACAACTCTACAAACTTGTTGATACAGGTCTAGTTGGATGAGTAAAAAATAAAAGCATTAATTACGTTCTTTAATCAACTCAAATTATTTAAAATCGTGGCCAACAAAATTAAATATCATATTAAAATCGCTCACCAACCAAATCAACCCCTAACTATGTCTTGGCAACTAATGCAATATCCTAATTAAAAAAAAAAACGAGTTTCAGATGATCATTGGTAAAGATTTTTTAAGCAAATTTAACGCCATTATTAATTTCAAAGACAACAAATATTCTAATCATCAACAAAATGGTTTCCTCACAGACCAAACAACATCACATATCAACACAATCCAAGAAGCCCAACTACCAAAAACTTAAGCAACAAGACACAAAATTACAATAGCAGCTCGCTAGCACATACTACACACAAAATTATCAATTACTCAATTTCCTAAATATAACAAAACACTCTTACCTATCAAACAAACTGACAAATGTACATACAATAATACTTGTACAATCGTGCACTTTTCACACAAATATACGTAAACGCAATTTAACAACTTTTAGCCGTAGAAAAATCACACTTTTCAATAACAATGCGTCTTAAACTCACACACTTCACTACACATCAAGTAGACCAAATAATCGAGACATTTTCATCATTTTACGATACATTCATACATAGCGAAGATTTCAGAAATAAAATTTGCAGATAAAACACGTCGTGTAGATACAGAAATAAATCATCCACCTATATCGTAGTGTACTCTGTGAACTACCACACTCAAATTACTCATATAGATGAACTGGGAAAAGGAATAATCGAACTAAGCACGATTAACTGGTAACATCCCATGATACTGGTAAAAAGAAAAAGTCTGAAGATCATACAAAAGTCAGTCCTATGGCATTACCCAATTATGCCCTGTACTAAAATACAGGAAATATATTAAAGAGGTAATCCTTATAAAACATATGTCAACTACTATTATCTACAAAAAAATAATCCGGTGTGAAACACTCACACAACTTTCTCTTATTCTAGTTCTCAAAATTATAATTGACAAATTTTATAGTTTGTGTACCAAATTTAATGAAATTCGTCGAAAACTGAAAAAAGTGTTCAATAAAAGGCCACTTCCGGTTTACTAATTTCCTTGATACTCGGAATTTTGGCCATCTATTTATTTCTAATTAATTTTCTTTGGATGATAGAATTGGTATAATCAACTATGATAACACTTTAGAGAAAAACATAACCTCACCCCTCTCCTAAAAGTATCCTTAAAAGAATTTTCCCAGAGAAATGTTTTAAATAAAAGTTGTAGCTCGTTGTATGTGTAGTTGATATCCCAAGTTTAAAGAAAATCGTCGGAGCCATTTTTCAGAAAAACGCAAAAATGTAAAAAAAAAACTTGTAAAGTGGAACTTCCGGTTGAGGAATTTTGACAGATAACGTACAGTCATATAATGGAGTTGATGAGGAGAGAAATTGTGATAGATTAATTAGACGCGATATGAAGACACTGTTATAATATAGCTATAAGTTACACAAACTGCACTGGACTTGTAATAATTTTATAGATAAAATGGTGGGAGTAGAGATATGTCACGATGCGGTGTATGGTTGAATCTGATAGATAGATAGATAGATATATATACCTTTTAGGTAGATTCTCACTGGCTTATATACAGGTTCTCCCCACCTCTAGCCTGATTAAGTCAGAGAGTACCAGAGAGTGTCTGTTTTCTTTCGGTCGGGCTTGTGTTCTCTCTCTTGCCGTTACAGTCAGATCCCATGATGATACCGATACGGAATATTAAGTTTCAAGTTTCTACGGTTTTTCGTTTCTGAGCTATGCTGTTCAAATACATGCACACACACACACACAGAGACACACAGACCATTTGCTAAAAACCATTTTTTTGGACTTAGGGGACCTTAAAACGGATATTTCCGATGAAAACTCGATATGGAAAATTTGACACGATTATAATACTTTCTCTTACTATGAATAAGAGAAAGTAAAAATGTTATTTTTTGAAATGATGATATTCTCATTTATTCCAGAAACAAAATACAAGTACACTATACTTGGGTATCTCCTGCCATGTCCGTACAAGGCTGAACAGTGATATGAAACTTGGTGAACACTGTGTCTAGGAGTCCAACCTTAACTACAACGTGGAAATCATTCATTTTAATTGGAGTTAATATTGTTTTATAAATATTTACTAATCCGTAATGAAAATTCAGGTATTCACCAGATATAGTTGATGCTTATAAATGTTCCTAGAACACAGAAGAACACACAAAATAACTGAAGAATTTTGCAATACGTTCGCTTCTGATGTCTCTACCCTTTGGCTAACTTGCATGACATTACGTGGTGGCAAACAAGGGAAGTAAAGACTGCGTCTTCTTTCCTATCCCTGTCATCTCTTCTAACTTTACCCTAAATGGTTTAGCAGCAAAAATTAAACGCAATCACCACATCAGAGATTTAATTCTTTTCCAGATATCTAATAAATCTTAAACACAATAAACAATACAAAATAGTACATCACTCTAGCAGACATTTTAGGTTACCTCACCATTCTATGTTATTAAAGCTTTGAAAAATATGTCAAATTTAAAGTGAAAATTTGTGAATTTTCCAAATTTTATTAACTCCAATAGAGAAAGCTGTGTGAATGTTTCACACCATATTTTTCTTAAAATTTGACGTAGTAAATTAGAGTATATAAATATAAAAAAGTATCATTTCTATTTGAAATTATGTTCGGAAAAATTGGTCTTAGTTGGGCTCCGGAATAACTACGAGGCATGTCCAGTAAGTAATGTACTGAATTTTTGTAGGTTACAAAAATTTTTATTTGAACAAAAAAATTACCTGGTTACATTAGTACATATGTAAGCTAATTTTCGACATAGTCATCATTCCTCTCAATGCAGGTGGTGAACCGGGATATTAATTTTTTGATGCCTTCCTCGAAGCAGTTTCCCGCCAACCCTTTCGTCCACTTCTCCACCTCCCCCTTCACTTCCTCGTCGGTTAAAAACCTTTTTCCACCCATGTGCAGCTTCAGGGAGGTAAAGAGATAGTAATCTGAAGGTGCTAGGTCAGAGGAATGCGCGAGATGGTTCAGGACATCCCATTAAACGAGGCAAGCAGTTCCTTCGTGGCGTTGGCCGTGTGTGGTCTGGCATTGTCGTGCAGCAGGCAGACTCCTCTTTGTCAGCATGCCTCTCCTTTTGTTCTGAATCGCCCTCCGCAATTTTTTTAGGGTCTCACAGTATCTTGCAGAGTTGATGGTCTCCCCTTGAGGCATATATTCAATTAAAATTATGCCTTGACAGTCCCAAAACACGGATGCCATGATTTTCTTGGCTGAAATTGTGGTTTTGAACTTTTTGGCGGAGGGTGAAGAGGTGTGACGCCACTGTTGAGACTGCCTTTTGGTTTCAGGTGTGTAGTGTGCAACCCAAGTTTCATCTCCAGTAATGATGGAGCGGAGAAATTTATCTCCATGGAGTTTGTAGCGTCTCAAAAACTCTTGCCCGGCCTCCACTCGATTCAACTTGTGTTGGTCTGTCAGCTGTTTTGGGACCCACCTCGCGGACAGTTTCCGATATCCGAGGGTTTCTGTGATGGTTTCGTGTAGCAGAGATCTGGAGATTTGCGGAAACATCGCAGAAAGTTCATCCACAGTCAATCTGCGATCGTCAAGGAGCGCATTTTCGATTTTTTCCACAATTTCGTCAGTCACAATTGAAGGTCTTCCGCTCCTCTGATCATCATGCACAGACGTACGACCGTTTTTAAACTCGCGACACCACTTGAACACACTCGTACGATTCATAGCTTTATCACCATATGCAGTTTTTACCTCATTATAAACCTCAACCGGAGTTTTTCCCTTCCAAACGAGATAACGGATGACGCCGCGTATTTCACACTTGGCGGGAGATTGGATTGACATTTTTCACGAAACGTATTGTCGCGTCGACAGTTCTCAACGTACTGACCTCGAACCGGTCTCGTTGCGGAGGGGAGGAATCAGGCTACACGACAGTGTAGCCCAACATGTCGAAAACAAAATCCCTCCGGCCGTGAGAGCCTCAGTACACTTACTTATTGGACATGCCTCGTACAATGGGAGACTCTCTTCTAAATTGTCAATTCAGTACAATGGACCGTTACATCGCCATTAAAATTAGATAAAAATGCCTAATTTGAAAAAAAAAAATGAAATAGAACTATGAGAAATATATTTAGAGATTTTGGGATTGTTTAAATTAAGTTAAGAGTTTTTTTCAGTTTTTTAAAACAGCATCGTTCCAAAACGGATACTTCTAAAGTGATAATAATAAGTCATATAAAATGAATATACGATATGTACCAGTGTTTACAGATAATAAATTAAAACATTATTCAAATAATCCAGTTAATTGTAAATAAATAAATTATTTCTTAATAAAAAGGAAAAAAAGAAAACTAACTTCGATCTGTTATGTCAATAAGGGGGGGCGGGTTATTTCTTTTGAAATTCATAAACAAAATCTACATAATCAGCTTATGTTAATTTATAATCTCTTTCTTAAGTTGCTTTCTTTATTTTTTTATTTTTTCCGTGACTCGATATTATCATTATAATAATAATATTATTATTACTTGTTAGTTTTGAAATGTGTTGTTATTTAATGTTTTTTTTTTATTATTTTTATTTTTAATTTTTATAATGTTGTTGGAAATAAAACAACGCACTATCATACTTAATAATTATTAGTATTTTTTTTAATTTTTTTTATATAATTTATTTAAATAGAATAAAATTAGAATATTTCTCAATTAATGTATAAATTACTAATTGATGTGGGCCAACAATTGCCACTGGCAACAAGTATTATAATTTTTCAAAGTATTTTATCACGCTAAGTAATTAAAACTATAGACTTTTTGTTTTTGTTTAGTTTCTCTTACTTTTATTAGGTATTAATTTAATACTAATAACATTTATATTGGCAATATAATGATAATGGTACGTCCCCATTCTTATTATGTTAGCTCAATGTTTTTAGCAATACTGTCGGGTTTGTACGTTAATTTTTTTTTCTTTCTTACTATTGAATAAATAAAATATTTTTATGTAATGGCGATTCCACTAACTAGTTTTCAAGGGATGGATCTGATAGAGTTGCTATGAGTCCAACTTATATCTGAGTACAAGCCCTAGACTTAAATTTGAACTGCTCAGATATAAAGTATACGAGTCAGCTGCCGTTCATGTCATTTTAATTCGGTTAAACACTTCTGAAAAAATACAAAAAAAAAAAATAATAGTAATTTTCACGGTTAGGGATACTTGAAGTTTAGCGTAATATTTTTACAACGTTTAAGCTATTGTTGTTAATTTATCAAATACAAGGTGAAAAAAATATTTTTAAGATTATTAGATTTTAAAATGATCAGATAACATTAATATCTAATGAGCGTCAATTATACGCCAAACAAGCGTTTCACTTAATCTTACTGATTTTATAGGTTATCTATATTCGTATTGATAATGATATATTATCAATTATATATTATATCCAGCCTTATTGCTGGATAATCTCAGTGCATGAGCTCAAAAACGAAAAACCGTAGAAAGTTGAAACTAGATATTCTGTTTAGTATCACCATGGGATCTGACAGTAGTTATCTGTCAAAATTCCTCAACCGGAAGTACCACTTTACTAGTTTTTTTTTTTTTACGTTTTTTTTTTGCGATTTTCACAAAAATGGCTCCGCGATTTTCTTTAAACTGTTATATCAACTACACATACAAAGAGCTACCTTTATTTGAAACATTTCTCCGGAAAAATTCATTTAAGGGCACTTTTGGGGAGGGTGGGTTTAGGTTTTCATCTTAACTGCTATTTCAGTTTATTACACAATTCTGTCATCTAAATAATGTTAATTAGAATTAAACATGTTGTTGAAATTCCGAGTTTGGAAGAAAAATCGGATAACCGGATGTGCGTTTATTTTAACACTTTACTAAATGATTTCATCACTTTTTCGTGATTTTCACAAAAATCGCTCCAACGATTTTCTTGAAACTTTGTATATAAACTAAACATGCAAATATCTACATCTTTTATTTAAAACATTTCTCTGGAAAAATTCATTTAACGGTACTTTTAGGGTAGGGGTGGGGTGACAGTTTCCTCTAAATTGCTATCTTTTGTGTGTCCGTGATGATTGTACAATTCTATCCTCCAGACAAAATTAATTAGAAATAAATAGATGGCCAAAATTTCGAGTTTTAAGAAAAATAGTAAACCGGAAGTGCGCTTTTACTGAACAGTTTTTTCAATTTTCGACGAATTTCATTAAATTTGGTACACAAACTATAACATTTGTCAATTATAATTTTGGGAACAGGAGTAAGAGAAAGTTGTCTGAGTGTATCACACCAGATTTTTTTTAATTATTTTGAAAACGGCTTAAACTTAAAGGATGTTAGTAATTTATTTTATGACTATTGTGGCATGAATTACTTAGCGAGTTTTTAGGTGGCCTCTCAGGAATATCGAACCCTGAGAGGTCAATTAGGATAGGAATTTTTTCTACATGCATGAAGTATGAATGTATTTAGTTTATGAAAGAGGTATGAATGCAATGCTGGTCTCTTAGCTTGCTTTGCTATTACTGGCATAATTTTATTACAATTTATATGGATGGTACCTTGTTATAATACCCTTCCCTCTTATATTCTTGTTTCGGGATCATTGGGGGTGAATATAATCAGTCGATATTGGGCTGTTATGTTATGAATGAGAGCTCGGGAGAACATACGGGGTTTCAAAAAAAAATTACTGATTTTGAATTTAACATTTAATTAGAATGTTACAACTGTAAGAAAAAGTATTACAAACGAATCAATTTTTCAATATCGAGTTTCCATCGGAAATAAACGTTTTGAGGTGCCCTGAGAGCGAAGAAATGGTTTTTAGAAAATGATTTGTGTGCTTATTGTGTGTCGTCCAATGATATGTATGTATCAAATTGTAGAAGTTATTGGCCGTTAGGAATGATCTGGTGTATCTCTTAGTTGGCTGATCGGCCGGGGGGTACCATAAAAAACACTAAAAAAAATTTTTAAAGTGTTTTTTTAATGGCCCGACGTTTCGACAAACATTGTTTGTCTTCTTCAGGGGCTATCTTAGAATCGGGAAATTTTGTATACTCTATTAATTACTACATGTTCCATGAAATGAAATGAATGAACATGTAGTAATTAACAGAGCATACAAAATTTCCCGATTCTAAGATAGCCCCTGAAGAAGACAAACAATGTTTGTCGAAACGTCGGGCCATTAATAAAAAACACTTTAAAAATTTTTTTTAGTGTTTTTCTTATGGTACCCCCCGGCCGATCAGCCAACTAAGAGATACACCAGATATGTATGTATGCACTTAAACAGTATAGCTCGAAAACGGAAAAGAACGCAGAAATTTCAAACTTGACATTCCGTTTAGGCATCATCATGCAATTTGACAGGAAGTTATCCGTTAAAATATCTTAACCGGAAGTACCAATTTACTGAATGGATTTATCAGTTTTTCAGTTTGTTGCGGTTATAAGTGTGAGGCTTCCGCCATAAAGTCAGCGATGGTGTTTATACACAAACTTTAGCCGAGACTCTCTTGATTATTAAGTTACTGAATATTGTAGATAACAATCTATGTTCACACTTTCTGCTTTCATTTGCTGAAAAACATTGAAAAAAAAAACAGACATAAACAAAAGCATGCTGTTCTTTAAAGGTATATTTAAGAAACTGAGCACCTGAAGGAAGCGTAAGAATCAGTGGCTGCCAGGGTCAGTCTAATGAAATGATTTATTGTGTATGAAGTGTAAGAATGAAACAGAGCCTCAGTCTACCAAACCTAATGAATATATAACACCCATAGCCACATCAGGTAGCCTAATATCCTCTAGCCTTGGGCTATTACCATGTGGGTAGGTATTCTGCAATATTTTCTAATACGGCTACCCATTGAGATCTTTAAATTATATAGATGAATGGATCAATAGTGGAGAAAGTTTTGTAAAGTCTATTATAACTTTTTGTGTGTGTCTGTTTTATGATGACGAAATGTATCAAATGGTGAAATTAAATTGTTTGGTGGATGATCAAGCGTTTGTTTCTATCGATGTACACACATCAACGACCGACCTTTGAGATTTTACCGAGATGCTAAGTTCCTTAAGATGTTACTACCTACAAGTCTGTCTGCGAGTGTCCTTCAAACATATTAACTCGCTACAAATGTACGAAATTCAAGAAGTAATACATCTTATTTGCATTATACGAGTTCTTTTTCGAAACCTTATTCTGAGAAAAATCTAATTTATATTTAAAGATATACTTTTTAATAAAGTACTACAGTTTAGGACCTTATTGTTTACGTTTTTACTTTCTTGTAGGTAATCAAATTTTCAAATCCAGTTTTCACCGGAAATACACGTTCTTAGAAAATGGTGTGTGTGAGTATGTAAGTATGTGAACGGCAAAGCTCAAAAATTGTTTAACATCAGTTTAAAAGTTCAGAAAGAGAAGAAAATTTAATAATTATTAGTTAGAACTTGTAGTAAATTGAGACATTCTGCTGCCTAGATCATCATTCAGCCAAATTTATCCATTCATCCATTTGGAAATAAAAAAAAACAAACAATTTTTTCAAGATTTTTGATACATCGTCTTTTTTTTTTGGTTATAAGAAGAATTGTGATGATACAAATTTTTATTTTAATCGGACAAATGTTTTTAAGGTTAAGTTTAAAAGAAATCGCTGAAAATGTTCTCGAGAAAATCGCAAAAAGAAAATTGAAAATGTACTCAGTAAAGTCGTACTTAAGATCGACCGATATTGACCGAAACTTTATTGTCGGGTATCCTTGTTAGCACCTAAACGAAATACCAAATTTCAGCTTTCTGCAATTTCCCACTTTTTAAGTTATAGTGACAACACACACGCAGACACATACAGACCAATTAAAATATCATCTAAAAAGCCACCTTTTTTGCCCTCATGGGAACTCAAAACATTTTTTTTTGTTGAAAAAAATTCGAAACTTTGAACAATCGCAAAGTTCTTTTAGCTAGGAGGAAGTAACAAAGAAATGTTTTTCGTGAATGTTGTTTAATATGTATGCAAGTGGAGAAAGCTTAACGCTTTGGCTCGGAGGGGTAAGGTGCGTCTCTATTGGATACCGGGACTTGCGGGAATAGAGGGCAATGAGAGGGCGGATCAGTTGGCTAGAGAGGGATCATCATTACCATTTTGTGGTCCTGAACCAGCACTTGCCGTCACTAAGAGGTTTAGCGACAAACAGATTAGACTTTGGGAGACGAGAGTCTTGGAGAAATGCTGGGGGGGGGTACACGCAGGGGTGCCTCCAAGCTAAAAGATTTGTAAAAGGAATCAAGGCGGGAGTTTCGGATTAACTCCTGTCCCTTAGTAGGACAAGTTGAGGACCTTGGTGGGGGTAGTGACTGGACACACTTGGGTGTCTATCACTTGTTTAACATAGGGAGGACATCTAGTCCCATTTGTCAGAATTGCGATGACCGAGCCAGGGAAACGGTGTATCGCTATTTATGTCAGTGTCCCCGTTTCGCTGGTACTAGTTTCGCGTATTTGGGAGGGTACCAGCTCTCGCAGGATTCCTGGGGCGACTTGGAGGTCAATGGGGAAAATAAAAAATCCTTGGGATATTGTTAGACTGACCGTAGGCTATGGATGTAAGGGATGATCTGGGGCATCGTGTGGGGGGGGGCTAAAGCCATATAGGCTTATGTCCCATGCCACCAGGCACCCGGTTTAATAATATGTATGCATGTGGACAAAATATCTTTAAAAAAAAACAAAACATGCCGTTTAGATAAAATATTCCTTAGATTTTCTCTGTCACAATATGTCTATCAAAAATGGGACTTTACGTGAACTGCACGGTCTCCTAGTAAGAGAAAATCTAAGAATTGCGCTGTTAGACTCGAACCCAGGCCTACCGCGCCACTATTGATCTAATACTGATCGTTCGATTTTATTAAATAGTTTTATTACTTTCTCTTAGTCCTAGTTAGTGGAAATAGCTGTAATCGTGTCAATTTTTTGATATCGAGTTTTAACAGCAAATACACGTTTTAAGGTACCCTAGTCTATAAAAGTGGTTTTTAGAAAATAGTCTGTTTGTATGTTTGTAAGTCAACTGTATAGCTCAAAAACCAAAAATAACATTAAGCGCCAACTAAATATTCCGTTTAGGTATCACCACGGGATCCGACAGTAAGTTATCTGTCAAAATTCCTCAACCGGAAGTACCTCTATGCTCAATAGTTTTTTTTTTTCACTTATTTTGCTATTTTTTCGAAAATAGCTCCAACGATTTTCTTTAAGCTTGGAATATCAATTACACATACTAAGAGCTGGAGTTTTTATTTGAAACATTTCTCTGGGAAAATTCATTTAAGGCGACTGTTCGGTGAAGGGGTGGGTTATGTTTTTTTATAAAGTGCTATTTCTGTTTATTATACAATTCTACCACGCTAAATAATATTAATTAATATTAAATATGTTGCCAAAATTTTGCCGAGTTTGAAGAAAGTCGTTTGTTTGGAAGTGGGTCTTTACTGATCATTTTTTTTTCTTCAGTATTCTTCGTTTTACTACATAAAAAATCGGCTGATTTCTTTAAATTAGATATGTTAACTAGAATACACAGACCTAAATTTTTTATTTGCCGAGAAAGTTCATCTTAAAGAAGTTTAGGGGGGGATAGCGGGAAATTATGCTTTTCTCAAACAAGCTATTTTATTAAATTTAGATTCTCACCGCACTGGTTGGATTCTCCTGACGATGGATGAGAATCCGAAACCGGTCAGGATCAGCAATAATATGCATGCTATGATGGATGGATATCAGCATTGCGTACCCAACTACATATTCAATAATAGTTATTTATTAGACAAGAGTGTAAAATGCAACTTTTACACAACCGGTTATAACACATTGGTTATACAAGCGCCAGAGATTTTTGGCAACTGAACGATTATTATAGAAGAACTTCACTCTCGCTAGTTAAAGTTTAATATACTATTTCTAAAACATTAGATTCAAATTATTTTAAAATAGGATATAAAAACTGTTAGAAAGTAAGGAAACCTCTAAGAGAATGTTGACTACTGAAAAGAGGGAAAGGTTACCTTCAGAAAACTTGTATGGTGTAATAGCAAGAGAGAATTACATCAGCAAGAGAGAGCAGACAGCCCGAGAGAATTAAGAGAGAGAAGACAGACCCTCTCTGGTACTCTCTGACTTAAGCAGGCTAGAGTGGGAGAACCTGTATATAAGCCAGTGAGAATCTACCTAAGGATATCTATATCTATCACTATCTAGATATCTCTCTATGAGATTCAACCAGACATCGCATCATGCCATATCTCTACTCTTACCTTTTATTCTATAAAATCATTACAAGTCCAGTGCAGTTTGTATAAACTTATAGCTATATTATAACAGTATCTTTATATCTCGTCTAATTAATCAAACCTAATTTCACTCCTCATCAACTCCATTATAATGGCATTAGTTAAAGTTTAGGAAAACTTTTATATATTTTTTTTTTTTTGTAATATTTAAATTATTGTTTAAATCAGTAATTTTAAAAAGATCAAAACCGAAATGCTTATTTTTAGCAATTTCATTTATAACTAAAAATTTATTTGATTCAAAAGAACAACACTGGCATTTTTTTTTTTTAATTTATAGAGATTGATTTATTGATTTATATATTTATTTTAGTTGAATAATTAACAAATGATTCAACATTATAGAAAAAAAAGAAAGATTTTTTTTGCTATATTCGCATTAATCTTGAATTCTTTTGAAAACAAATACTTAATTAAATAAAATAAATTCAACCTTTTATCCTTTTTTTTTCTATCTGATCGAAGATTTCTTAGTTCCAATTAAGAACGATTGAAAGACGAGCCCATTAGGTTAAGATAACAACCATGATCAAGAATCAAATGTCTGACCAATGCCCCAGCATGTTATATGTTTGACAAAAAAACTCTAAAAAAAAACCTGTCTGATGCTGTTGTCCATCAAACAATGAATGCTTGCAACACACTAACGCACTTTGAAGATTCTTTTCTTATATATAGGGAAGTGTATCTTGTAGACTATTTTCCTAATCCTGTATACGGGCTAGTTCACGTTTTACACCCAGCCTTTCTCATGTTAGTTACCTGCACTTATATAATTACACCTTACCAGAAAGAACATTGGGTTTCAGTTTTTTTTTTTTTTAATAATCCCCTGCCGTTTCTCTTCTTCAATTAATTCACGCCCCCCTTTTAAACTTTTTATAATACAAAAACTAATTTTTTAGATATTTGATAATTCTACAGTATTTTTAAATGGAAATTTTGTTATTATAGAATAAAACAAAACAAAAACAAAAAAAAAAATAATGAAAAAATAAGAAACCTCATAGATCATCGTGAACATCATTATTGAGGCTATTAAAAAGATAAGATGTCGTTAAAAATTTTAATTACAAGCATGGATAATTTCAGTTTTGTTTTTTTTTTTTTTTTACAAAATATTACCTTTTTTTTACTGCTACATATAATTGGAAGTCTCTTGTGAGCGGGTCAAATTTTCGAATTGAGTTTTTACTGAATTTAAATGTTTTTGAGATCCCTTGAGAAACAATGTCTCTAGTGAATGAATGTCTTTGTATGATTCTGATCTTTGTATGAACAGAATATCTCTAAAGGAATATCTCTAATGGTGGCAGGTTTCAGACAAGGTAACAGTTTTTTATATTATAATATTAAATTTTATTAAGAAGTTATAGTACACCAGAATCTTCGAATATTTATTGTACATTGGAATTTCTGATAATTAAAAACTGGTCTTCTGGTTTTTTATTGCGTTTTATGTGTAAATTTTAACTTTTGCATGCAACAAGTTATCCAAGTTTAATTTTTTTTTTAATTTAAGGCGAGTCAACATTTGTGGTCATTGGCGCCCGGGATTTCTCAGTGCACTGCCGGCATTAGACAGTGTTCTCTCGTTACAGGCAACATTGACCATCACCGGACAGTGAGCTGTAAAGGCTCCTAGGAAGGAAAACTTTAAGGGTAGCACAGCTGGATTTGAACCCGGGTCTTTCGCGTGGGAGTCCAATACGCTAACACTTTATTTATATGTACCAAATCTCGCCACCTTTTTGGTTTTTAACTAATATAATTTTTGGTTTAGAAGACAATTATTTTATTAGATAGATAAACTTTATTGTATAAAGCATACAGCTTGTTACAACTGAGTTGTTAGTATTCATAATAAACTAGTAGGTAAATAAATAAGTACAATAAGACAAAAACAAATATAAAAAGCAATACTCTTCTTATAAGTAATAAAAATGTAAACCAAAAATAAAATATCTCTTTTTTCGTTTTTATCCTACTATTTCTTTCATATTTTTTATTTTTTATATTTATCATTTAATCATTTAATACGGCAGAACGAGCTTTTAAGATTATAGAAAAATATTTATATAATTTAAATATATTTGTTTTAGTTTGGTTATTTTTAAGGTTAAATACAATTTGTTGAGGTGAATCATTACTATTTATGTTCATTATAGATCTTATATTATTATACAAAGAACAATTTAATACAATATGTATGAGATCTTCTTTCTCGTTAAGATTACACAACATGCAAGTTTTTGTAGGATCTATTTTATAAATTACATTGTTAATATTAAATTTCATAAAATAATTATTACAAAATCTAAATTCTGCAAAAAATTTAATAAATTTTAAAGGAACATTTAATTCTAGATATTGTTGACAGGTCAAAAAATCTTTAAGCGTGTATGTTGTGTATAACTGTTGTGAGAAACTTGATTTAAACAAACGATCAACATCAGCTGATATTAGTGAAAATTGGAATAAATTTAAAATATTTTTAAAGTTGTTACTGTTTAGTAAAAGACCCGTTAAATTCTCTAAATTATCGATACATGTTTTAGAAATTACATTTTTAACCTGAGAAAACCAATTGTACTTTAAACAGTTTTTCTTATTGTAACTATTTTGGTCATACTCAACTAACTGCTTAAAACAAATTTTGGGCAACCTGTGTTCTTCCATAGATTCCATTTTTTTTATCCAATTTAAAGTTTGCTTTAAAACAAAAAAACTCATATGTAATTCTCCAGTTTCAAGTCTTAGCAAGTGGTTAGCAGCATTCTTTGGAAGGCATAAGAGCCTCTTGAAGAACCGCAATTGAAGTGCATCAATATCATTTAAATATCTTAATGCCCACACTGAGGAAGCATACAACAGGCTGTTACCAATAATTGATTTAAACAAATATATTCTTGAACTCCAAGACCTAGACTTTCCCTTGCTAAGAATGTCAAAAACACTGCCCGTAGCCATGTTAGCTTTGCTAATTGATGACAAAAGGTTTTCTTTAAAAATACCTGAAGTAGAAAAAGTTACACCTAAGTAAACATAATTTTGGACAATTTCAATCGGTTCACCTCTGTAAATAAAAGACCTTGTTAATTTAGGTTGTTTGCCACTCATATTGAATTTCATAATTTTAGTTTTTTTAACATTTACTTTTAAAAAATTTTTAGCACAATATTCATCTAAAATTTGTAATTTATAATTTAAATCTGTGTAACAATCAGCAAATATCGTGAGATCATCTGCATAAGCCAATAATACAATATCCTTATTGTTATTAATTCTAATAGTATTTACACCTTGGTTAATAAAATAGTTTTCTATATCACTAATGTAGTGGTTAAACGCCCACGGGGATAAAATTTCACCCTGAATAATGCCTTGAGTCAGATTAAATTCTGACGAAACGTTGAAGCCACATTTAATTTTAATAGTAGCAAATTCATATAATTTCTTAATAAATCCAAACATTTTCCCGTAGACACCTAGGTTTCTTAGTTTATACCACAGGCATTCATGATTCAATGAATCGAAAGCTCGTCCAAAATCTACATACAGAGCGTATAGGGGTTTCTTTTTTATTCCAACTTGTATTTGGACCATAGAATTAAATGTAAAAACATTATCAATGCATCCTCTATTTTTACGAAAACCCGATTGACTCTCAGGCAAAACATTATACTCTTCAGACCATTTTTCTAATCTCGATAAAATTATTTGTGTGAAAATTTTCACAATATTATTAACGAGGCCAATTCCTCTGTAGTTTAACGGATTGTGTCTATCACCTTTCTTATGCAGCATAAACAAAATTATTTTAGACCAACTATTAGGAATGTTTTCATTTTCAATAATTTTATTGAACATAACCTCTAGATAAAGAAGCCAATTATTAGGAAGATTTTTATAAAAATCGTAATTCACTCCGTCCTCACCCGGCGACTTACTAACTTTGCATTTATTTAGCGATTCAATAATATCACAAAAAAAAAAAAAAAAAAAAAGAAAAAAAAAAAAAAAAAAAAAAAAAAAATCAAAAAAAAAAAAAAAAAAAAAAAAAAAAAAAAAAAAAAAAAAAAAAAAAAAAAAAAAAAAAAAAAAAAAACAATTATTTTATTTTATCAATAGAAAAAAATCCTTTATTCAATTGTAATTTAGTCAAAGCCAAACTTCTGGCTGACAACCACGGTTTTTGTATGTCATAATTAAATAAATAATGGAAGCCGGAAATGATTGATGAAAACGACGAACACACAAACTTCCACTTTACTCGCAATTTATATTTTACGATTTACTGAAGGAGAGAAGTCACAAAGTTAAGCATAAAGTGACCATGAAGAGTGAGGAGGCGCGTTGGTTGATGTAGGTCGTCTGATGAGGAGCGATATGGCTATTTAGAACTTTTCCTTGTTCTAACGGTGTTGGCTAATATGAATAGCTTGATGAACCTTTCAAGATTGATCTTGAGATTGTAAATTCCATAAAGCTGATCTGGCGATGTTAAGCTCTTAGATTTTTAGCTTATTATCTTAATTTCTCCTGGGAAAACGAGACAGCTTACTGGATAATTGGCTGTCCAACCAATGTAAGGTCATTCGACATTATAGTGTAGGGGATGATGCGTAGTTAAAGTGCCTTTAGCTGTATAGTGGTAGCGCTTCGGCTAGTGACGCTTTTGTGAGGCAAATTTGGCTGGTTTAATTACATTAAAAATATTAAAAAAGAATGAATAGTGAGAATAAAACGGAGAATAATGAGTGGAATATCTCTATCAAGAATTATAAATTGCAAAATGTCCAAACTTGATATTTCGTTTAGATAACGAACCAGAGGAACCGAAACCACATTTCAGTCAAGATCCATCAGCAGGCGGCTAGGAATTTATTGAATAGCTTTTGATTTTTCATCATTTTCTTTGAACGATTGAACAATTTTGTTTCAACTTGTGTACTCACTACACATATGCAAATTTATGTAACGGCTTGGTCAGAAACGAGAGTGGGAAACAGAAAAAGAGAGACTGACTATACTCCTGATTTACTGGTGTAATTATACTATTCACAGATTTTATAGTCTACAAAAAGCAAAATAGCGTAAGAGCTTTAAAGTGGCGTGGCAGATTAGTAGTAAATTGGTAACATTGTTACTAGCTAGTAAAACTGATTTGTTACTAGTTGTTGACTTTTTTGAAACTGTTGTGTTGGGTCTGCAATCCCACCGTGTGGCTTTTTAAACTGTTACTTTAATACAATCTACGGTAAATATCACGGAAAATATTTCTGATGATTTATGAATTGTTTGTGAACTCTTCGGGAACTTGTTCAGCATATTATTATTAATGGCTGAACGAATGCGCGGGTCCTATACCAATATGGTTCTTATCCTTCCAGAAGAAAAAAAATATCTGTTCTTAAGAAGTCTCCCCCAGCAGTCTATCGGTCTGCCTACAATATCTTACGATATCCCCTGAACTCCAATTTCTCCCAAGCATTTCCTTGAGAGTGTTGCTCTCTCAAATATGCGAAACATAATATGAGCGAAACGGGGGCACTGACCTAGGTAGAGTCCACCGATTCCCTGAGTCCCTCGTCACAAATCTGATACAGAGGAGTAGATGTACGGCTAATTTTGTGTAAATGACTGGCTACACAAGCTTGTCTTGTCTGTATACCTATCAGGACCCCCAATTGTATCCTACTCAGGGAGAGAAGTTACTTCAAATCCCCATGTCTAATATCTTTAATAAATCTTTTAGCCTGGATGCACCTAGAGGTTTTTTTTTTCATCAATTCCTAGAGACTATTTGAAATTTGTTGAAGACTTATAAAAGACTGAATTTTGCTGGCTTTTTTTTTTTTTTTAATTCAAACTACACTATTTCCAACTTGCTAGAACTGGAAAAGGGATATCTTAACTTTGTTGAAAGGTGGTGATGAATTTCTTTTTTACAAATTTACAAATTTTCAAATTTACAAATTAATTAAATTTTTAAGCTTTATTACAAATTTACAAATACGTACAATAATAATAAATAGAAGTTCCAATGTACATTAACATTATAATCTTCCTACAATGTTTGTATAGTGATTTTTGGGGTAAGCGAGCTACAATACGCAGGGAATAAGAGAAAAACCCGCAGCTTTAGGAAAAATATTACGAGAGGATGTGTTTCAGTCTTTTCTGCTTGTAATGTATGGAGGGATCATAGGAAGCTATTTCACGGCAGAGTGGATTAAGATGACAGTCTAGAGTGGAGAGGAGGAGTTTCAGAAGACGATTTTGGATGAAGGAATAAACCCGGGGTTACTGAAGATTTTACGTGAGTAGGTCGATTTTGGTGTGTCATGGTGAGTCATTCGCAAGTCTTAGGAATTTGTTCTGGATTATCTGAAGTTTTTTGATGTTACTGTTACTAGTCAGGCTCCGAGCGGAGGAAGCGTAAAGTAACATCGTCGGTCTGATGACTACTTTGTAAAGTAGGAGTTTGTTTTGTATGGTTATTTTTGAGTCGCGTGACAGTAACGGGAAAAGTAGTCTTATAGAGATTTTTTCAGAATTCACTTTGTCTTGTATTTGGGTCGTAAAGTTCAATGTTTAATTTGTCTGTTGATTATAGGTCTACGTTTAGTAAACAGTATGGCGTTTGTTTTGTCGTGATTTATTTTCATTTTCCATTTAGTGCAGTATTTTGTCAGTTTGTCTATTGCAGATGTAAGTCTGCTAGTGATAGTATCAATTCTCCCATGATGATGTGTACAAAGCAACATCATCAGCGTATAGGGGCTAGGTTGTTATGAGCAGGTTTGGGAAGAGAATTAAATTCTGGAGATATTTATTTTTAGGAGTTCTAGGAGAGTGAGGATTTTTAAAAGTGCCATTTCAGTTCAATAGACGAGCCGGTCATCTATATAATATTAATAAGAATTACATGTGCTGCCTAAATACCGAATTTGAAGAAAATTGGTTGACTGGTATTGTTTCTTCAGTCACAATTAATTTTTCAAAAAAAGAAAAAAATTTAAAAATTAATTTTATTGTTATAAAGATTCCAAATAACATAATTAAAACAATTAAGACCATTAAAAATTTCAATTTTGAAGAAATGTTCCAGTTATTACTTTATAAAATGCAATATAACAGTAACTCGTAAAGTGTTGCAAGCCAGATTTTTTTGTTTGTTTGTTTTAAATAAAAACCCCATTTAATTTCTTCCTTTATTTTACCTTTGAGGGGGAGGGGGGGTTGTGTGTGTGAAGTTATTCGCGTCCGAGATCATTCTCACCTTCTCCCTTAGATATCCAACTAAACGAATAACATCAATCGCCAGCGCAGCCTAAAATTTTTTTATTGGGCCTCGCAACGCAGTAGAATAGCTGAATAGCCGAAGTCTTGGCGTAGGAAAACCAAGATCAAAATGTGTAAAAATAGAATAATCAAAACAAAAACTGCCGTCTCCAGATTTAAGTTTGTAGAGATTTAGAGATTAAGTCTACATATAGTGTACAAATTATGCTGGGTACTGTTTAATTTTTTTTTTTTTTCAAAACAGAATATAGGTAAAGTTTTATATAATGGTTTAAAATAAATAAATTACAAAAAAATACACAATATTGGGCAATATAAATTGTAAATTCTATTAAAATATATTTGAATATATTTACATTTATATAATGAATTTTAGCAACCATTGTTTTCAGAACAGACACCGTCCATGGTTGTTGACCAATCCTTTTTTAATTAAACTCTTGAGAAAACAAAACAAAAAAAAAATGAAGAATTAGAAGTTTAATTATTATGAATGTGTAGCTAATTTAAACAAGATAGATATACATTGCAACTGATAATTATTTGAATCTAAGGCATTCATTAACGACATGTTCAATTTGTCTGAACATATATTAAATAAATCCATGGACGAAAACATTCCTTCAATATTGAGAAAATATTTTTTTAATTTATTTTATTATCCGTTTTTCTTTTAATTTCTTTTTTTTTACTTTCTCTAAGAATTATTGCGATCGTGTCAAATTTTGAAATTGAATTTTCATGAAGAAATACATATGGTTCAGATTCCATGAATTTGAAAAATGTTTTTTTTTTTTTTAGCGAATGGTCTCTGCATGAACAAAACAACAAATAGCAAAAAAATTCGCCGTCAGATCAATCTATTTACGTATCACTCGTCGCCGAAAGAAAGTTTCGATCAAAAACCGCGAACCGGAAATGCGTCTTTACTCATATTTTTTTTTGTCAGCAGTTCGTGATATTCTCAAAAAAAACGAAAGGTTTTTTATTTTTTCAACTTCGCTGTACTAATTACATATGTGGGCGTATTACTACATTTATTTGAAACAGTTTTGTAGATAAAATTGTAATAAGGCCAAGTCGTATGAGTGTTTAACGACATATTTTTTTTTTTTGAAGATCTTAATGGTCTATAACCATAAAATATTTTATGGTTGTATATAGGTTCCCGCGGCCATTTTTATGAAAAACACTCGAGTTTCCGGGTTGACACCCCGCTTCAGTGGTTTGCTAAAAACCGACATTCCGTCTCATGAAGCTCTTTAGGGTCGTTTAACCTTGAATGGCTAATTGTTTACTTTTAAGTTGTTAAACATACTGATTTTATGGAAGATATTTAAAGAAAATCGTTGGATCCGTTTTCGAGTAATGGGAGAAAAACTGAAAAAAAAAATAAATAAAACATTTATAGTCGAACTTCCGGTTGATAGATTTTAACCTAAACCTTCGTGGTATCTAAACGGAAATGTAAGTTTCAGCTTCCTGCGATTTCGCGTTGTTGAGGTATTTTGTTCAAACACATACACAGACTATTCGCTAAAAATCTTCTTTTTCGAACTCAGTACACCTCAAAACATATATTTCCAATGAAAACGTAATTTCAAAAATTTACCACGATTGCAATACTTCCTTCCTTTTAGTAACAGAAAGTAACAATTGTCAACTTTAACTTTGAAAATTGTTGCAAGTCTCTTTTTTTTTTTTTTTTTTAGGAAGAATTAATTGTATTTATTTTTTAATCATTTTTAAAAGCTTAGTTAATATATCTCCTAAACAACATTCATCTGTAAAAGTGTTCCGATTGAAATTCATATCAATTAATACGGCTTTGTCGTGTTATATATTAGAGATTATAGTAAATGTATGATGTACAGTATGTATTAGAGATTCTTTTAGGGAAGTACATTTTTTGAAAATATTTTATCTTAATATTCATAAAACAAAATACAATGTACTTACTTACCTAAAGTTAATGATAAGGAGTAGTTAAATAGAAATCCAATATCCGAAGATGATGGTTAAGAAGAGACTGGTGGACCAAAGCATGTTGTTGATCCCAAAGTCTCCCCCCCACTCTTCATCCTGATAGTTGAGGAACAGGATAAAAAGTAGTGAGTAAGGGAAGATTGGAGATGGAAATAAAGACCGGTTTTTGAAGAGAGTAGTTGTCAGGGCCGGCCCATCTGTCCCTTATCCCTCTACACAGATATGGGACAGGTTGTCTGCCAATTAAATTACTATTCTCTTACAATTGTAATTTACTTAATAATACTTAAAACAATTTTATTTAATAGTAAAAAACATCTTATTAAAGAGAGGATTCACATACATTATGTAAAGTTGGCTTTCGTAAACACTAATTCTGTTTGTTTCTCATCACATTGTTATTATTAGTATTTTTTTATTTATTTGTTATTAAGTATAAAGTCCTCTACTTGATGACTATGATTTACCTTGATATTTACTTAACTATGCAAACTCAATTAATCAACAACTGCTTCTACAAAAAAAAGAAGTAAACTAACTACCTTTATTAAGTCTCTAAAGTTTAAATAAAAAGTAATTTATATTTAATCTTATCAAGCTTAATTGTTTTCACAAAAACAATATATTTTAGTCAGACATGGTTTTTTTTAGTTATTAATCGGAAATATTTCTTGTTAATAAATATTGTAGTTTCCTCAAAATGGAAAAATCTGTCTGTTATTAGAGGAATATTTAAATACATATATATTAGGGAATTTCTTAAATTAGTTCAGTATATGTTCTTTATTTTAGTTCAGTATATGTACAGAAATTTCTATAGTGAATAGCTACTTCTGATGAAGTTGCTCTTGAGGAAGGAATTTGCCAGTTTTGTTTGTTATAATTTACAATTCAATAAAGAAAGAATTCTATAACAAAATTTTTAAGGAATTAAATTTTTATTTCTATACTTTAAATTTGCCAAAAAAAACCTGATTAAGTTTTCTCATTGTTTTATAAATAAATATTATAATATCAGTATTCTTGTGATTCTTGAATAATCATGTTTCTCTGGTTGATATCCTGGCAAACTCTATTTATTCATTTCATTTGAAAGACTTTAATTCCTTCCAAGGTTTTTCCTTGTGCCTGTGACTCTCTGGCTCATTGTTTTCCGGCTTACATTTTAATGATTACTTTCCGTATTCATTTAATGATTCTTTACGTATTCCATTCTAATCTTCTCGCCGGATATCTCCGGTTCTCCAGGACATCTCTTCTTCCTATCCTAAACAGAAGTCGTCAGTTCTCCACTATTTTTTTTTTTTTTGCCACAAAATATCCAGCTCAAACATTGATTGATTTAAACTTGGAGATATGTACAAAACTCTATAGCAATCTGTTAGATTTTACAAGATCAATACTGTAAGACTAATTTGACGCGATCTAATTATAGTATAGTAATTTTAATCTTAAATTAAAATCACCAATCGATTTTGTATGCTACTATTTATTAGATGTGTAGAAGAGAATTTAGAAAAATCCAAAATAATGATATTTCGAAAAGAAGGCAGATTAGCGGCTTCAGAAAAGTGGTTCTACAAAAATTCCCGGATAGAGGTAGTGAACCGCTATAGTACTTGGGTAACATTCTAACTCCGCGTATGTCCTTGATCCCCCTACTCGAAAATAAAGTGTCGATAGCTAAGCTTGGTTTAAACCGGGTTTGATCTAACTTTATTCTTAATAAGAACGTTTCTCTTGACGCCAAATATAGGATTTTCAAGAGTGCGTCACGAGCAGTTCTTTCATATGGTGCCCAATCTTGGGGATTTCAACGTTATGACATCCTTAAAAATTTCAAAGATTTTTCTTAAAAAAATTATTCTCTCTTCCCTCTCCAACGCCTAATTATGAACTATCGATTGAGTGTGCTCTTGAACCGTTAGAGACTTTCACCCTTGCTCTACACTCTCAGAATACTGCCTCAGAACCCTAGCCTTGACAATCATCGCCTTCCGAAAATTGTTGCAACTGAAATTATTCAGAAGAAACTGTTTTGGTTTAAACACTGGCTTTCGATGGCACGTGATTTTTCCAGCGACCTATCTTGCACTCTTAACGATCGTGATAAATGGAGTGATCAACTTTCGAAATTACTCAATAAAATTAGATCCGTTCGCATCGAAGAGTCATTTTGCCGTGCAGGGAACTCTGATCGTTTTTTTTTTTTTGTATAAAACTGTAATCACTGACCCTATTTAATAACCTCAGACTCTCAGAGATATGCTGGTTGTTGAAACTAAGAGCAGAACTGTTATACCTAAATTATACCCCTTGGCTGGAGAAAGATTCCGAACGAGAAATGTGTCCTCTCTGTAACTGCCAAGTACGGGAGGATCTGTTTCACTTCTTGGCAGAATGTCCTGCATTATTGGATGTGCGACTCCTCCATCTCGGCAAATGTTCACTTTCCGGAGGAGAAATTATTGTTTACCTAACCGGACAACGGCCTTTAATTGCTTATGCTCGCCACGCTTGGGGAGTTAGGCACGTCAGGATCTCAGATTCTTTAGGTTAGTTTTTCTGTTTTTTATTGTAATTTATAAAACTACGTTTGATTTATTTAACCATTAGTTGTGTTAATACTTTTATTTACTTTGCTATCTTATTCCAGTTCTGTTTTAATTCTAGTGTAATTCTTGCTGTTTTTCATCATTTTTCTTTTTTGTATTATTTTTTGTTTTTCTGTAATGGCTGTAAACTCTAGCTGACGTCTCTTTGCCATGCTTCTGTACTCAAGTATTATATCATCTACTGTATTATTTTTGAAATAAATACTTATAATAAATAATAAAAATAGAAGAGAATGGTCATGAAGCCACATTTATATAATGTGACATAAAATATCAATATTGTGGTTCCCTCAATTATCACAATTCTATAAACTGTAATACAGACAAACTCAAGTGAATATTGTGTATGGTGATAAGCTAGAGCTTTTTGTGCATACTGCAACTCTCTCTGCTGTTACAATGTACACTAGAAATTGTCAGGAGTGTTAGTGTTGATATTCGTGTTGGTAGGCTGTTGGAAGGCTGCACGAACACTAAAATCCCTAAAAAAGTGAGTAGTCCATTTCCCTCCCTAAGAATTGTGACCTTATTAAAATTAGGAAGAACTGAGAGTAGACATTTTATGTGCCAATGCAAAACGGATCATGAGTAATAGAAATCTTTACAAATCATTTTTGTTATAAATTGTGTGGGCTCATTGTGCGGCAGAAGTTTTTTTATTTTATTAAGCATTTACGATTATTTGAAAGCTTGTAGTAAAATTAATAAGCTATTTGGACAACAATAATTGTAATTCTTGTTTTGCGGCATAGTTTATCGCCTTGGGAGTTAGTATTATCGAAGAATGTAGTGTTCATTTGTCACTTTAAAATCCAATTGTCATTGAGAATATTTTGTATGTGTCATTTAATAATGTAAGAATCTATTTTTAAATCTAGTCGACGTTTCGCTTTATGGGGGTATGTCCTAGTTTATTTATTATACTATTGATTTTTTAATTAAGTAATGCCTTTTTTTTTTTTAGACAGGCTTTTTAGAAAGCCATCAAATTTAATTTCTGTATTATTTATTAACGAGTTATTTGTTAATTATTATTAATGAATAATTTCTAGGATCTTCAAGCTGCAATTACGTGAAAGGTTGGTCTATTAATACATATTAACTAGATGATGAATGTCAATCGGTATTCCATCCATTCCCAATTAGTTGGCAGCAAGGTCTAATAGGGAAAGCACATCAACTAAATCGTCACTTAAAACTGAAGTCGCTCCATCAATTGCAGCCCTTCAATTTGATATTGCTTTGATGGCCAATCCAATTTCACTTACCTATATTTAGATGCATTAGATAATGTAGATGTTTATCGACATCATGTGTACATAAATTATCCATTTGTCAATAGATATGTATACCACAATGTCCATATCCATCAAATTTCGGTTGACCGAAAGCAAGATATACCCCCTCTAGGGGTTATGACCTTAACAGCATAACATTGTACGGAAGCTCTTAGAAGGTTTTAATGGTGGACGAGAAGGAGTTGTTCAGGGAAGTTTATTTCTCTCAAATGTTTGCAAATATATAAAATTAGACATGAAAATATTTTCTACATTATAATAAAATCATAGTATGTTCTTAACGGTTATAACTTCATTTATCTAATACAACTTAGATAGTTTACAATTAAAAATTGCTGTCTGAGCAATTGTTTATACATTTTATTTTATTAAATAAGTATATATATTTTTATTTAGTTTATTTATTTTATTTACAACCTGTATATATAATGCATCATATAAATTGAAATTCATGTCACAGACTATGATGCACTGAGTTCCCTAGGTCTTAACGTCACAATCAGAGAGGAACCAACTAATGAAATCGGCACTGTCAGGGTATAAAAAGGGAGTTAGGTGATTAGGAGGTCGCGTGGTCAACGTCGTTTCAAGCGACGTGGAGGATTGTTAGGATGGGTGGATTGGGATGGGACTCCAGGTTATTGTGGAAATTAAGGAAACAAGTATATATTAGCTACAGAGACATTTTCCGTGGTAGCCTGCTTCATTTTGTGGTCATCGACAGGTTTCGGGCGTTCGCCCATCTTCAGGATGCTTTTTCAGACAGTGTGACAACACAGACTCGCACAGAACAACTTAGTTTCACACTAACTCACACTAACAGGAGTATTTTAAAAAATACGTCTCAGTTAGTGTGAAAAACTAAGGTTGCTCTGTGCAAGTCTGTGTTGTCACACTGTCTGAAAACGCATCCTGAAGATGGGCGAACGCCCGAAACCGGTCGATGACCACAAAATGAAGCAGGCTACCACGGAAAATGTCTCTGATGCTTTCCAGCTCTGCGGAACCAACCACCACAACAAATATGTATTAGCTCGTTAACGAAAGAGATATTGACGCATTCGTGGAGAGTTAAATTTGTGACTTAATAGGGAGCGTTGACAATATGGTAAAGGACTTTAGATTGAAAGGATTGGATTCTCTGGATGTTGCGGAGCCCCACAGTTCAGCTCTGTAGTTCCAGACATATCTCAATAATGTCTAGTATAGAGTCACGTTTGTTTGGTACGTTTATGGTTAAGTCTTCATAGTTGTCCATAACGTCTATTCAATTCTTGTCCTTTCTGTCTCGTATAAGCGTTCCATATAAGTCGATATCTAAATACAGTCCTAGGTAGCGTAATTGCATGGAATTTAATATTAAAAAAAAAAACAAAAATTATCTCCCGAAAAATGTTTTATCACCTTCCCTCCCTAAAATCTACGTCTACCTGGAAAGATCATGGAGTATAAATTATCCATTTTAGAAAAAATAACCAACAGAATACATTAATCAATTTGCTTATTTAAACAAACAAAAAAATATCCCATTATTTGCAACTTTTCTACATCGACAAACTATTAATTCTACTCCGCAAATTATGACATCTTTTGAGGAGGCACCTAAAAAAAATAAATGGATTATAAAAAAGTTACAAAATATACACTTGTTTATTGTGAAAACAATGATTTATCTGCTGGAGAATTTAATGTTTGAAAAAAGATGAGCAATTCCAAAAATTCATAAAGGATGAAGATTAGCATATAAGCTATATACTACAATCGCAAGAAAATGTTGCAGTTCAGCTTTCAATCATAATAAAAAGATATAAAACTTTGACATTATCAAGTAGACAATCAAATTAACAGAAATAGAAAGTATTCATATAGAATATTTCGGCAAAAAAAAGAAATTAATATTTAATTTATTCCAGACATTTTAACATTGCTTAATTTATCAATAAAATTCTCTTTACAATATAATTTTTTTATTTCAAAATTCTTTAAAACTGTAATATTATTTTTCTAAAAATAAGCAAATCAATAGATACAATCAATATAATAATAGGTTACAATAAAAATATTGTAATATACTCGTAAATTACATTAAAATTGGAAGATAAAAATGAAAGAACTAAAAGTTTCTTTTTTTTTTATTTTTATGAATCAATTTGCTGTTGATAGATTGATTATGCAGATATATGGGTTGTATTTAATCAAATATGGACAGGTGATAGCCTAGCTAACCCACAAATCAATCAACAAAAACCTGGCTTAGTTTATAAAAAGAAACCCATTATCTATCTCTCAAAAAAAAAAATCGATCTTCTAATGGTGCTAAAAATTAATAAGCGCTTTTTAATAATTAGTTAACGAAAAATTATTTTGTAATATTTCACAGTTTTAAATTTTAATATGTTCTGAGGCCACTACTATACAATATTTACACATACGACATACCTGAACATCCGAATATTGTTACTGCGACCTATGCAGATGACACAGCACTACTTGTTACCAACACAGACATAATAACCAACAAATTAATATTGGAGCAGCATTTGACTAACTTGCATAACTGGAACATCACATGGAAAAGTAAACTCAATATAAACAAATCAAATACAGCACATTTTACTCTGAAAAAGACGGAAGATATACCTGTGAAATATGATAATGAACCATTACCGTTAAGTAACTCAGTAAAATATTTAGGAATGTACTTGGACAAACGACTAACTTGGGCAACACATGTAAAGGCTAAAAAGACTTGAACTTAATTTACGTTTCAAACAGTTATACACATTACTAAAGACAAGATCCACATTAAACATAAACAACAAACTCCTAATTTACAAGACTCTACTGAAACCACTTTGGACATAACGAACTTCAGCTTTGGGGAGCGGCTAAACAGACACATTTGAAAAAAATTCAGACATTCCAATCTCGCACCACTGCGGACTATACTTTCATCTCCTTTCTATGTTACAAACGAAACAATACATAAAGACACAAACACTGAAACAGTACAACAAGCAGCACATCGACTGTACACTAAGTATCATGTCAAACTGAACAGTCATACAAATCTTCTCATCAACAATTTACAAACAACTCTAGTTCCAGGAAGAAGACTAAAACGGAGATGGCCACAGGACTTGTTATATCCGCCGTAGACAAACTTCATACTGACTGACAGACCTCACTGAACGACATTATGAACTAGCATAATTACATTCACACCCATACATTCATTTCACTTCACATTTCATTTATTCACTCCATAAACAAATCACTCGAACAGGGCCATCATTGGATGGGGTACCTGCACACGTTCTACACGTCAGTACATTATCATACAGACAACAACATTACAGGCAAAACACATTTTGTGTTGGTACTGTATTACAATAAATTAAAAAAAAAAAAAAAAAAACTAAGGTTATTAAAATTAATAAAATTAATATCGGTTTAATTTTACAAATTATACGTTGATGTACTTGTATGTACGTATCCTTGATTCTTCCATGAGAACATAGCAATCGAACAAAAGGGGTACATTTCAATTTTGTGGAAAGTTGATCATACAAAACTTACAATTAATGGCTATAATTATATTTAATTCATGGCTTTACAGTTTTGTTTTTTTTCTTACATTATATTGAATACTGCAACCAAGTATAAGCTATAAGCATAAGAAATATTTTCCATGATAGCCTGCTTCTTTTTGTGGCCATTGACTGACTGGTTTCGGGCGTTCGCCCATCATCAAGATGCGTTTGTCAAACAGTGTAATAACATAGATTTGCACAGAACAAATTTAGTTTATACACTCATAAGCAGAACATTGAATAAAGACAACCAAAGAAGGGTATTCAGTATAGCATAATTTATGAATCAACATAATAACATGATAGCAGATTTATGAATAAACAAGAATTGAATCAAACATGGGATCCCATGTTTATCACACTTATGGATTTCACGCGCTCTGGATTGCCAAAGAGGATTCTCAAGAATATGAGAGGGACATTTTTGAAATTTTTGCAAAGGAAATGGTGTGATTTTCTTGAAGAAAGGAATTTTTAGATAATTTTGTAAAATTATAATTGGATACGTTCTGTGATAATTTCAGTAAAGATTTATTGGCAACTAGATTCCTTCAGTTGAAATCAGTTCGCCTGATTGAGATATCAATCTTCGATCGTCCTGAGTCCATATTATTAGGAAAATTCTTTTTATAATAGTAGTTTGTTGCATATTGGATTTATTATATTGTGTGGAGCTCTATTGTTAGACAGTACTTACAGTAAGTTCAACAACAACTACGAATAAATTGACACACTAGATTGTGATCATTATAATTTTGAGAGTTGACAAGAAATTTTTGGAGAAAAGATGTTTTTTTTTTAAAGTTGTTGAGCAAGCTCTGGCTGCTTGTTGGAGAGGAGGTAGGCATATTGAAGCACTAGGAGACATGGTAGAGGTTAATGGTATGTTATCCTTCCATCACAATATTTACTGTACGTCATTCCTTACTACTATTCTTAATGTCCATTTGGTATGTTTTTATCGTATGTTTTACTTTTGTCATTTTTAATCTCCATTGTGAGGGCCCCTATTAGGTATTGGTGTCTGTACTTGCCAAAGTATGTGTCACATAACTAGAATATGAATGTTGGGCAAGTTCTTGCGGTTGGTTCCGCAGAGCTGGAAAGCATCAGAGATATTTTCTGAGATAGCCTGCTTCTTTTTGTGGTCAAATGTTCGGTTTCGGGCATTCGCCCATCATCAGTTGGCTTTTTGTCAAACAGTGTGATTACATAGATTTGCATAGAATGTATCAACTAAATTTGCTCTGTGTATATATGTGAACATGTTAATGTGGAATGTATGTTACAATAAGGTTGGTTAACACACTTATATACATTGTTCAATGATATATTTATAAAAGTCTGTGCTTAAGTCTCTAGTTTAGACTTGTTATATTTAGGTATGTAAAGAACCCACATTTAAGTACATGCATGCGTGCATGGCTTGTGTGAATTATGAAAGGTGAAATGCGAAATGTGTTTGTGTTATCAAACAAGCTGCTTATATAGATTGATTGTTTAACAAAAGATTATTTATTTATCTATATTATTTTACGATCATTTAGCTCGTATTTTATCATTTCTTGTCAGTAACTATTTTCAGAGCAGCCCAAGGCTGACACAGTGCTATTTCGCTCTGTTATAAATAAATAAATAAATACAATAGTAAGATAGAATGGATAATTAATTATAAAGTAAATCTTCTTCAAACATCGTAGTTTAAGTTACACACTCCTACGTGTTGGATGTTTCCATTTTTAAAGGGTACAATATGCCCCCTTTAAAGACCGAAACATGTGTTTTTTCCCCACTCAGGTACCATCACCCAATTTAATCTAGTTAGGTTAACATTTAAAGACCAGTGTATCAACTAAATTTGTTCTGTGCAAATCTATGTTATCACACTGTTTGACAAAAAGCATCCTGATGATGGGCGAATGCCCGAAACCGGTGGATGACCACAAAAAAAAGCAGGCTATCACGGAAAATATCTCTGATTGGGCAAGTTCCTCGATATAGTGGGAAAATCATATTTATGATTTAAGTTTACGAGATGTTTAATTTTATGTTGATTCTAAATCTCTTTTTTGAGTAGATTTTTGAGGTTTGAATCTGAAGAAAGAAAGTTTACGGGTTTCTTCGCGGTCTGTCATAAAGTTAACAAGTTTCAACACAGAACCGCAAACATGGTGATTGAAACCATTGTATGATCATTGCTGAAAACATTTATAGAATTTGTTGTCATATCTAGGTTACCTAGATAAATACTTCATAATTATGTACACGAATAATAGGGCAGCACATTGCTGTATTCGAGATCGGGATCTGCGTGTGGGAGTCCAACGCGTTTCCATTGAACTTAATCCCTTACCTCACATTACAATGTTAATATTGTATAAAATATTTTGCTGTTGATCCTAGCAAACATAATCAAGAAATGTGGAAACAATAATTTAATAAGTGGAAATTTAAACCTTATCGTTGCATGCACTGACTCCATTTAAAATAAAATAAAAAAAAAATTAGTTGTAAAATAAGAAAGTAAAACTATTTAAAGGTAAAATAAAAAAAATATTTACATATATAGGTAGAACATGAGAAACGTGATATCCTAAGGCCATTCCCTTTGGCTGTGTTTAAACTAAGTACTAAATGTAAAAAGCCGTATTGTTACCATACAACCTTATCTTTACTGCTTTGGTAATATGCTATGGTAAGTTAAAATGGTTCTTATATTCAATATAAACGAAATATTTTTCATTTATATTGATTTTCTTTAAACATCGTAATATACAAATTACACACATAAATATCTATCCATCTATTTGATACATTTTTCCACAGATTTTTAGATGGATAGATAGATAATAATACTTTATTTTTAGAAGGATTACAATATAAAAAATAAATGTATAAGTATTAAACAGCAATGGAATAGATCCGTCTGCTGGAGGCCGGTAATTACAAAATGTATCATCAATGGAATTGTGATAAAGAAAACAATGAAAATTATACTTTAGTTGAAAAAAAAATAAAAAAAAATAGAAATAAAGTTAAATATTATTTAATGAAATGAAAATATAATAGAAAGAGAACTGGCGACTTGATAAATAAATGAATGATTACAGAAGTTGAAAGTGAATTAATTTTACGAAAGTAAAATTACAAATATACAAAGAAGTGCTGAAGTGTCAATTGCTGGAGTGGAAGTTGAATTCTTGGATAAATTGTTGGCGATAAAACCAGGCATGACATGCATACTGAATAACTTGAATATCTGAGCTATTCAAAAGAGAAATAAGGTGGGATTTTATTAGAGTGCGTTGTTCAAAATATAGGAGGCGAAGTTCTGACAGAATTGTACATTCTGCCACGTCCTCTTTAGCACGAGAGTTTAGCACAGTGAACAGAGCTCAATCTCTTTCGCAATGCAAGGAACACAATTTAGATACAATAACTCTCCCCTAATTTTTAAATAGCCAAGGCAGTACTTTCAACCTTAGTAGGCTAGTATTATTAGAAACTAGACTAAAAGGATTAAAACATCTATCCAAGGACTTATAGAATAAAAACCGGTTAGTTGAATTGGCTCGCTCCAGGAACTCTTCCCGATAACTTGACCCGATATTAGAAAGCGTACGAGAAAATTTGTCTTCCGAACTAGCAATATTGTCAATAGAGAAATGGAAAGGAGAGGAATACTTAGTACATAACAACTTTCATTCTTGGAACCACAGAGCATTACGACTGATAACCTCAAGCGCTATAATCTTAGGATATCTGTAGTCAGGATATTTCAGGATCTTAAGAACGTAATTGAAATGTAGCTTAAGGGTGTACATCAGTAGTGGATCAACCGAGGTCTCCAAATGGCATAGAATTTGGAGTATAAGATGGTAAAGCAAATAATTTTCTTATAAAGAAACGCTGGATTTTTTCAATTTGCTCATACTTTCTATATCCCCAAACCTGACAAGCATAACAAAGTACAGAACGGCAGACCGCATTAAAAACGTTGAGTTTCGCTGATAGTGGAACCAGATAATAAATAAATCTGATCAAATACAGTTGAGGGCCAATTTAGAAGAAGTAACTTTTTGTCCCAAATGAGAAGTTAATGAAAGTCGAAAAGTCAGTGTAACATCGAGGTACTTGTAATTATTAACCACTTCAAGAGGGACACCTAGTTTATAAAACCATTTTTCGAGAAAAAACCATTTTCCCTCCCTAGAAAGAAGCCAGTTTCCAGATTTTTTTGGATTTTGTGGGAAGAATAACGTAAAGCTTTCCCTTAAAGTATCACTTCAATACAATGTACGGTTCTATCATTTCAAATCAAATCAAATTTTATTGCTTATAAAAAATTACATTTTTTAGCAAGAGTTCAACATAAATGATCACTTTCCAATAAAACAAACAAAACAAAATATAAAAAAAAAGGGATGTTCTTTAGTATTTAATTTTAAACGACAGAGAATTGTTTTCTAATTAGTAATTGAGGTGCTTATATTTGTATAGCTAATGACAAACTATTTCAGTTTCATCTGTCTAATTTAAATATAGTTTTAACTTTTCTCTCAATTCTAAGCACTTTTTGTGAACAAATACAAATTTCTTATATCGGATATTAAATTCAAATCAAAATTTTATTGCTTACAAAATTATTCATTTTACAGCAAGTTCAACATAAATGTTCACTTTCCAGTAAGAGAAACAAAACAATATTATAAACAAAATTAATGTACTTAGTTTTTAGTTTTAAACAACAAGAATTGTTTTCTGAACTAAATTAACGTTGTTATTTATAGCTAATGCCAACTATTTCAGTTTCATCCGTCTAATTTAAATATGGTTTTAACTTTTCTCTCAATTCTAAGCAAGTTTTTGTGAACGAATACAAATTTTTTATTTCAGGTATTGAATTACAATTTAAAATAATATCTAGTGCATCTAGTTCACAATTTGGTAGTTTTACAAAAAATTTAAGTCTGTAGGCTATAAATGTCTTACATTCTAATAGGAGATGGACAATCGAATCTGATAAATCACACTTACACAGCAAACAGTTTCTTTCTGGGTTAAAATCATATTTTTTACCTTTAATTATAACTCTGGGATACTTTTTGTTTGCTAAACGTAACTGAGCAACTACTTTCAGAAATTCCAATGGAACTTTTGTAAAAGATATTGCTGTGGACAATTAAATTGACTAATAAATCTACTATACATATTATATTAGTTTTATAAAGAGCTTCAATGTCAGTACTAATAAGGTGGTTTTTGTAAGCTGTTAATAGAGTGCATTTATTCTTAGTTGTTTCATTGTGGTCCTGAGACACCCAGAGGTTAATAGCTCCTACTTTATTTAGGTAGCCCCGCAAGAGAGCGCACCAATTGAAAGGCATTCCCTTGTTATCTACGAAGATCATAAGATAAGGTTCTATCATTTTCGGTTCTTACGTGTTCGAAATTTGAAAAAATATTCGTTAATCACAGCACGACGTCACCGGTATAGGTGTTTGGATTGTTGATTGTTTTTGGAATTTCACGAAAAACGGTTATCACCGTTTTTATTGGAAGAAAGAAATGAAAGAAAATCTAAGAATTATGAAAATAGTTTAGTAAAATAATCTTGTGAAGTTAGCTAGTTCAAATAGTTATTTTAGTGAAGGGGAAAGAGCCAGGTACTATAATTTAGGTCAATGCAAACCAAGAGACAAAGGGCAAGAAACAGTTAGGATAAAACAATACACTCCCACCACAGACATACCAGCATTATTTGAAAAGATTTGAACGAACAATTAGCAGGCATTCTTTCAGGACAGTCTGTATTAGACATTCAAGCAGAACACTTGTTTTTCGCTCTCTTAGCATCAGTGCCAGTTCCACAATATATTAGTTGTTTATACATTCTTTGCAAATAACTTGAAGTTATTATTTTAATAGAATATTTATTGTGTAGCAGTGGTGACTACTTTCTTATTTGGAGACTTTTCTCTTAAACGTACATTACATACACACAAGCCCTTTACAAAACCGCTCAAGCCACTACATGCTACCACTACACAACTCAACACACCAATCACATTTCAACAATATTTGTTCTTTGATACTTTGCACGCTGACTTGATTTATATAATATCAACATTTTTATAAGTAACTTTTTTGCAAAAAAAATGAATTTTTAGTGAGAATTTGTGACTTAATATTTCAAATGTTTTTTTGTGTTTGTTCAATGTTATTGGCGCTATCTATGTGGGCTAAATGCAATCATTTCAAGTACTGCCCGCCAAGGGTGTTAAACAAAATGTAACCCCATCATATATATTGAATAAAACTTTGTAAATTTAATAAAAATTAGTCATTTTATAATTGTATTAACTGTAATAGAGACAGCTATTTGAGTATTTCAAACCATTTTTAATGGGAACTTTCACCAGATTATATAAATACATACGAGTGAAAAAACGTTTAATATGAAAACGCTTCACATGAAAAATCGGTTAACACCAAATCATACTGCGATCCCGACAAAATACTATGTAATTTCATACATTTTTTTTTGTTTCTTTTAACACAAAACAAATATCGCTTAAACACGAAAAGATTCCATATCCCGGACGAACAAAATATTACCTGAGAACAAGAATTAGTTGGCTTCTCGGCCAATTCAAGGAAAAAACAAAAACGAAAAAAAAAATGGTTTGTAATTGTTTTTTAATAAATAACAGTTCGACATTTCGACAAACTTTGTTTGCCTTCTGCAGAAACAATACAAAAATAAAGAGAAAAAATTATAACATAAAACACAAACAAAAAACAATTACAAAGAATTTTTTATTTTATTTTTTACCTTGAATTGGTCGAGAAGCAACTAATTCTTGTTCTCATAATACAACTAACGGCCAACAAACAAAATCTTGTTTTTTGTTTGTGTTTTATGTTATAATTTTTTCTCTTTATTTTTGTATTGTTCCTGAAGAAGGCAAACAAAGTTTGTTGAAACGTCGAACTGTTAATTATTAAAAAACAATTACAAACAATTTTTTTTTTCGTTTTTGTTTTTACCTAATTCTTGTTCTCATATAACAACTAACGGCCAACAAAGAAAATCTTCTGAAAATATTACCTGTTTTCTGCAAGTCACATCGTCACGCGGATTTTTTGGCTTAATTTTTTTTTCCCCTTAGACAGAACAAAATAAACAATGGCTGTCACTGTTGCGCTAGGTTTCCGGCTTGTCTTTGAGTAGGTAAAGGTACCGCCATTGTCAAAGCATTTCAATTAGTTTTCGAATTCGGTGAATTTTGTGTTAAATTTTTAAGAAATAAACATATTTTTTTAAGTGCAGAGAAATTGGAACGAAAACGAACCGCTATTTTATCGTGTTAAACGTTTTTCGCTGTACATAATTAAACCCAATAGTGTATAGTAGTCGTAAAAAAAATTCGGTTTGACTGTGAAAAATATTGTTCTTTATGTAATTCCAGGGAAATGAATAGTTTAATACATTTTTTTTTTTAATTGACTGCCCTCTTCTCTTGCCATATAGAAATAAATATTTAAACCAATATTTCTTGACAGACCACAGTAATTCTATAAAAAGTCTGGCTTTTAGAAATTTACTAGGATGATTTATTTGTTAATAAGTATTAATTCGATAATTATTACATTATAATATTTAGAATAATAATAATAATAAACAAGAATAATGATAATATTTGTAGGTCAAGTTCAACCTGATAATGTTTATAATGTTTAGTTTGTTTATTTCGTTCTTTTCATATTTAATTTTATTTATTTAGAAAGGGGTTAGCTAATTTAATTATTAAGTAGGCACTATATTCAGGAACTGTATTTATTATTTACAATTGTGTTTCCTTTTTTAGTTTTTCTTACATTTCTTGTTCTGTTGCCAGTTCTATACTGAGTTGAGAAGTGTATTTGTTTAATATGTAGTTAGTTATGTTATACCCATTCCTTGCTATGGATCAATGTATCCCAAAAGCAATAGATAAATAAATAATAATAATATAATCAACTTGATGAAGTTTCGACAGAAATAAATATTTATAAGTTGCGATTTGAAGGAGCGAACAAAGAAAAAAAAGAAAAACATCTCTTTACCAACGTTTCGACAAATTTATTACCTTCTTCAGAGTCTCTACAAATGCGGACATACAAAAGTTAACAAGGTTACTTTATTTTATTGCATTGTAACCTTGTAACTTTTGTATGTCTCATTTATATAGACTCCGAATTAGGCAATAAATTTGCCCGAGATGTTGGTAAAGAGAAGTATTTTTTTTTTCTTCTTTAATCGTTCCACGACATTCAACTTTATACATTTTTATTAAAAGACGATCGATAAGTTGAACCAATTCAAATGTACAGATAGGTACATTAAATTGAAGTCATCGCCTCTAGCGGAATTTGTTTGATACATTAACATATTAAGACGAAAATGTTTTCATTCAACATTATTAAATGATTCTGATTGAAACCAGTCTCACCAATAATTACTCTTATTGAAATTTATGAATTTCATTTTTACTAGAAATATTTATAAAACTTATATTTTGAAATGTTATTGTGATGTTGTGTTATATGTTTGTAGTAGCACGAGCGGTTTTGTAAAAGGGCTTGTAAGTATATATGTTTAAGAGAGAGAAGTATTAGAAATAAGAAAGTTAGCACCACTGTAACAATAAATTATTCTATAACAATCCACTACAAGTTATTTGCAAAGATATTATAAACTTATTAATATATGTGAAACTGCCACTGATTCTAAGAGAGCGAAAAATAAGTGTACAGCAAAACTATTCTTAATAAAACAGATGTTTATCTAAAATAAAGGCAAATCTCTATCGCTGACACTGAGTTTAAGAGAGAGATTCCTGAAGCAAGTGTTCTGGCTTGAATGTCTGTATAGACTGTGTTGAAGGAATGTCTTCTCGTCATAGTTCAAATCCTTTCAAATAATGCTGGTATGACTGGAGGAAGTTTTATTGTTTTACCCTAACTGTTTCTTGCCCTTTATCTCTTGGTTTGCATTGACCTAGATTGTAGTATCTGGCTCTATCCCCATCACTAAAATACACTATTTGAACTAGCTAATTTTCACAGAATTATTTTACTAAATATTTTCCAAAACTATTATTTTTCTTTCATTTCTTTCTTCCACTACAATTTCATTTATGGTCATTCATAAAAAATTGAAGTGTCACAATAAGAGTAAATATTAACATCACGCTTCATTGGAATATTCCTATGTTAATTTTCTTCATATAATGTTTCAAATTGCAGAGAAAAAAATTTTAATATTCTTAGGATGGTAGTGAAATAGAAAAAAGCCTTTAATAAAGGTAATTAAATCCCTTACGGGATTTAATAAAGGTAAGTCTCATAATCATCATCATTTCTAATGATCTCTTTCTGATAAAATTTGAACGTAGAATATCAAATTTGAACTTAATTTTTTATTTTTTTTTTCACTTTATTACACTCCTATAATTGTATTGCGACCGTACTCTTATAATTGGATGTGTTGCCATCGTGCTTGACTTTACTCCATTTTTTTACTTTCTTTTACCCCATCCAATTTGTATTGCGCTCGTACTTGTATAATTGCAACTATTGAGATCGTATTAGAATTTCAAAATTGAGTTTTTATCGGAAATTCACCGGAAATTTTGAATACGAAAAAAATGTTATTAGCGATAAGTCCGTAAACGTATAATATATATATATATATCTGTGTGTGTGTGTGTGTGTGTTGTGCTGTGTGTGGGTGTTAGTTGTGTGGTGTGTGTGTGTGTTGGTGTGTGTGTGTGTATCTGTTAAACAGATTATATCAAAAACGAAATGTTGCAGTAGGTTCAAACTTGGCATCCATTCTCAGATACGAGACCACTGCTCAGACGCGAGAATTTCGGATAAAATCCATTAACCGAAAATACGACTTCCGGAAGTTTGATTTTTTTTTTAATAATTTTTCCGTAATTTTCTCGAAACGGAATTTTCTCAACAATTTTCTTTATACTTCGTATACTATGTACACACACATTAATACCTACTAACACTTTTATTTATAACATTTTCCTGGGAAAATTGATATTTTGAGTTTGGGGGGGGGGAGTATAGATCAGGATAATTGATAACTATATAGACTATGATAAAAATTAAGAAACATTCAAAAAGAGCAGAGAACTAACAAAATTAGTTTTGGATTACTGTTACTATAATTTTCATTGTTTTCCTGTTTTTAATATTAATTACTTTTTTTTTTACATAAACAAAAATATGACCCTCATATTTCATATCTCATTAGTTTCCATTAGTGTATAAACAATATTAAATAAATACTGTTTATAAAAACTGTTTTTGTTTTTGCTAAAATTAAATAACCTTTCCTGTATTATTTTGTAGTGATACTTTTAATATTATGTATTCTTTATAGTAGTTAGTGACGTCTTTCTCAAAGTATTTTATTTTGTAATATTTACAAATTTAATAAATATATATATATATAATATTTTATTCAAATAATAATTACTTATACCCGGAAAGACAGATGTTCCCCTTTCATAAATATGCTCCAAAGACCATAATGGGAATGAATGAAATTAAGATTTACTGGCACCGAGGCTTAATCTCAAAAAGATTGATCCTGCATAACAGGCTAGATATGCTTATTTTAATTTCCTGTTAAGTTAATTGACACTGGGATTCCCTTAGATGGCATTATCCACAAATCATTGGCGTGTAGATGCTGAAGCAGATAAACTGAAAGGTATATATCAGCTAGATAAAATTAGGATAATAAGGATTTACATCTCAGCTAAATGTGTGGTGCATGTCGAGACGTTTTAGGATGTAAATCGCGCTGCTCGACACAGCTATGCTGGTGAGAAAGTTCTCTCAACAGATAAGTATATTTATTATGTTAAGTGGGTTAAAATATTCACTCCGCGATGACATTATTTGTCAAAAGTAGATATATAGTAGGTACAGCATGCCAGGTATTGACCATTGATTTTATTTTTGAGAAATTTTAATGTAAACTTTGCCATCAGCCTCCGACAGCAACATGTGAATGGCTGCTAGCCGCCTAGAATTATTGATGATAATAAGAATCTTTATGATTTACTATTGGAATTCGAACTCTTTGAAATGTACTGGAATGTATTTAATTTCAGCAGCGCCCTGAGACGCTCTTTCCAAGGCGAGAGCAAGTTTGATGGTTTTGTCTAATTGGATATCATCCTCCTCAAAAAGCTGGTCAAGAATTTGTATGAATCTGGGCCACTAACGAATATATCTCTTAGAACAATTTTATAGTACAGCATTTAAAAATTACAACTTGAAGCTAGTTTCCCTAAGCTCTGACATATATTTAGAAATGGGACTCTCCATTTTTTTGCTTTCTACTGAAAACATTGTATCTGCTCAATATAACTAAAGGTTTAGGGTTTAAATACTTTTTCGAGAACATCAATCAATTCTTGACATGACTTGTCGTCATATTTGGAAGGAAAAATTAAACTTTTTAGCTAAGTAAACAGCACATTCTGAACGTCTTAAAGGCTGTAAGTCGTTCTATATCATAATCGAATATTTCTGCCCATTCATTTTTAAAAAATGCAACCCCAGATATCGTGTTAGGCTGACGAGAACTAGAAATGGGGACATTTTGTTAGAATAAATAAGTGGAATGCTTATAACATATAAATATGGTTACCGAATGAAAGAAATGACAAAAAAAAACTGTATAATATATCAGTTAAAGATAAGCATATAGATAAATTTAAAATAAAAGGAATCAAACAACTTAAGCAGAAAAATAAAATAAAATAAATCCCAATCTGAAAGACACCATGTCAGTAAAAGCTAGCCACATATCAGAATATATTACTATTTATGAACTTTGGAGCAGTATCTTTGGAATTCGAAAATCAGGAAAGTTATGGGGTTTTAAAGATCTAATTAGAATGGGATTTTAGGAATAATAAAAAATTGGTGAATAGAAGTTTCAAGTGAAATATGAACTAGGAGTGAAAAAGATCCTGAATAGCTTTTTAATGAAAAATTTTACAATAAACACAAGCTTAAAATGAAAAAAAATCAGAGTAAATATTTAGAAAAAAAAATAAAATAAACTAAGAAAAGAAGAAAAAATTGAAAACTACTATACAAGATAAATAATAATGAAATTCTTGTTAAACTAATAGCTATACAAGTTTTTTCTTATAATAACGAATACAATACATTCCTCATTAAATGTACTAGAACAGAATAAAGAAGGGGAAACTTCATAATAATAGAACATTCTGTCACAGTGAAAGTGCTCACTAGCCTCAAGTCAACCATTCTATTCAATCAATGCTTCCCTTCAATATACAACAGTTCAGATCAATTTGAATGCCATCCTTAACCAACGTGAAAACCCCTTTGGAAAATAATTTTATAATTAATGACATTTTAGAAGCGATAAGTTTGTTAATGGAAGATGGGATTATAGTAAATTTTGGTTGGGTAAAGGGACATTGTGGATTGAAAAACAATGACATTGTGGACTCTATTGTAAAGGATGCTACAAGTTAATGGGGAAAGATTAGATTATATTTCTTTGCCAATAGAAGATTTAAAAAGATATTTAAGAAAGTTAGTAGCGCATAAATGGCAAGAAAAGTACAGTAGCTGTAATAAAGGC
>JAAEAF010003351.1:0-65112 GCA_011037195.1 Triatoma infestans | reverse complement strand
TCTGGCCGGTGTACTGTTCATATCGGGTCTGTGTGTAATCATCTGTTATACGTTGATAAGTGCGTGAAAAACTTTGAAAATTTTATAGTACTTTCTTTGTGGACTATCAAAGCAATCTGTAAAATTTGAAAACAACTGGTGCACTTTTTATTTGTGAAAAAAGAAAATTAATATTTGAAAATTGTTAATACCAGTTATAGATAAGTGCAACTGTATGTACGTATGTTTGTTTGTTACAACTGGGCCTCTATTTTTGTTTTGTTCGTTTATTTGAACCTTCAATAAGAACTAAAGTAAGTAACCAAACATTTATTTACGCGACATTTATTGCAATATATTCTTTAATCTAAATTCTGAAATTGCAGAAATTATTTAATTGTTAACAAAACTTATAAAGGTAATTAGTAAAAGAATAACTTAATCATGTCATTAGAAGAAGTTTTGGCTGCAATTAAACTTAATACTGAAGAGACAAAAATTATTCATTCAAAAGTTGAGAAGTTGCAATCAACGGTAGAGAGTTTTTCTGAGGAATTACGCTTTTTAAAATCCAAGAACGATGAACTTGTAAAAACGGTTACGCGTCAGCATGAAGAAATACTATTTCTGAAAAGGCAATTGAAAAGAAATAATATAATTCTTTATAATGTTCCGCAGCCTTTTGAGAGTGAAGAAAATGATGCCTTTAAAACTATTTTAAATGTTTTCTCCCAAGTCGATGTTGATATAAATGAAACTTATGTGAATGATTGTCGTCGTATAGGAAGGGGAAAAGCACCAGGACCAATTCTGTTGACCCTCTGTAGTTTTCGGAAGAAATTGGAAATATTAAGTAAACGTGAAAATTTCAATAAACTCAAAATTGTTTTGTCACCTGATCGTACACGTGAAGAGAGAGATTACAGAAGAAAATTATATATGTGTTTACAAAAGCTGAAAGAATTCGATAGAAGTGCTATAATTTATAAGAATTTTATTAAACTAAATGATGATAATTATACATTGGAGGAAGCTGAGTCCCTTACTCAAGATTTTTGCCATAATAAGGATTCAACAGCGGGTCGTGCACACTCACTTGATGATGCTAATCCGAGTAAAAGGAAAAAAACAAATATTCAAGCCAGATTAGATACTTTTCGTTTCTCACCACGCCGATGGTCCACCTAAAAGTAGCTGTAACATGTTGAAAAAAGAAGTCAACAATATTATTTTTCTAAATATTTCAGGTATTACTAAGCTCTTTAATATTAATTTTAATCAGAATTTTATGAAAAAATTTAAGGAAAACAATTTATTATTTTGTCTAGTTGAGACATGGTCTTATGACAGTAAAAGTTTACCTTCATTTCTTGGTGACTACCTCTATTTTCAGGTAAATGCAAAAAAAACATCGAAATTTGGCAGACCAAGTGGTGGCATCGTATTTCTTTTTAAGAGGGAACTGCACAACAAGTTAGAAGTAATCGATAAATCTGATTGGTGGATACTAGTAAAATTTAATTATGATAGTAAATTATTTGTTATTGGGTGTGTATATTGGAGTCCTTCTGTTAATATTGATGATTGTTCCGAGCTATTCATCGGTAAATTTAACAATATAAAGGAAATATTGCCTGCTGATACTGTTTATGTCATTTTGGATGACTTTAACTGTAGGATTGGTGGCGAGGATACTATGGAAGAGCAAACCTTTTCAAGTTCAAGGCTGGAATATTCAAGGACATCCTTTGATAGGGTCCTAAACAGAAGAGGGAAAGTACTTTTGGAAATGATGGAAAATCTAAATTTGGTTGTTTGTAATGGTAGAACCAAGTCAGATATACCAGCTAATTTTACATTCTTGTCTTCAGTGGGGAAGAGTGTGATTGATTTGGCGTTGGTTAATGATTTAGGACTTGAAATAGTTGAAGATCTAACTGTCACTGATATATGCGACTTCACGGATCATGAAGCCTTGTTGTTGGAAATTGTTTTTTGGAATAATGATGTTGTTCCATTAATGGAGGGTACTGGTGTAGATAATAAAGATATTTTATGAAACAGGTATTTTCTCTAGCCTTCTTGAGAACTCTCCTAGTATATATTATAATAATGTTAACAGTGATGAACTCTATCAGAATTTCAAGGCGGCTATGATGGAGGCGGCTGAACTGTCGGAAATGTGTTTATAAAATAAAAGATCCTATTAATTCTAATTTCAGTAAACCCTGGTTTGATTATGAGTGTAAGTCTTTAAGAAAGGAATTTAAGCAGGCGTATAAGAATTTAAGGAAACATAGATATAATGATTTAATGTTTACTGAGTATTTGTGTCAGAAAAAAAGTATCATCAACTATTAAAAAATAAGAAGATATACTATGAGCAAATAATCTGTGAATTTTCTAACGTCAAGAATTCAAAACAATTTTGGTCTGCGGTGAAACAATGATCGCCTTTTAAAATTATAAATAATCCAATAAAAGTGGAAGATTGGATCTTACACTTCAATAACCTTTATCCAATTACTGACCTTGGTACAATCAACTTCTTCAGTTTGGGTGACCCATTACTAGAGTCGGAAATAACACTTGAAGAACTCCAGCTTGCAATTTCCATGAGCAAAAACAACAAGAGCCCTGGCAACGATGGAATACCATATGAAGTATTGAAAAATCTTACTCCTGCTTGGGTACATTACCTTCTGAATCTTTTCACTAAGGTATTTGTGTCTGAAAAAATTCCGTCACAGTGGTCACAAACTGTATTTACTCTTTTATTCAAGAAAGGTGATAGGGAAGACCCGAATAACTATAGAAGTATAGCTCTGTTTAATACCTGTACTAAACTTTTCACGACAATAATTAAAGAAAGATTATATCAATGGTGTGAGACGAATTCGATTCTACCGAATGAACAATCTGGGTTTAGAAAAGGCCGCTCAACAATGTATAATTTGTTTGCTTTATCCTGTATGATTTACATATATAAAATAATTAAAAAGAAACCTCTTTTTGTAATAACGGTTGATCTACAAAAGGCCTTTGACACTGTCACTCACGAACTTCTGTGGGACAAACTCCATTCTATGGGTGTAAGTAGCAAAATAATTAGGATTATCAAGAATCTGTATGAAGCAGCTACGTTTAATCTGAAAGTTAACGGCAGTTGTCTTCCTCATTCAATTAAAATCAGTAAAGGAGTACTTCAAGGGGAATCACTGTCACCTCTACTGTTCTCAATGTTTGTTTCCGATTTTACATCTTTCTTTAAGAACAAAGGCCTGCGTGGACCTATTTATGATGAGGAAAACGATCTGTTGTGCTTACTTTTCGCAGATGACATTCTACTATTTGCGGACTCTCATGAGGATGCTCAGCTAAAATTGAACGTACTATTGGAGTATTGCGATAAAAACGGACTATCTGTGAACACCCAAAAGACTAATGTGATGATATTTCGGTCATCTCCCAAGTCTGCTAAGTGTATACCTCTAAAATACCAGGATTAGGAAATTAATTATGTTAATAAATTTACTTACCTGGGTGTGCCTTTTAGTTGCACGGTAGTCTTCCGCTCTGCGGCTGACACTTTTTATAAGAAAGGACTGAAAGCGCTGGGTAAGGTGAGGGATGTACTGGTAAGTGGTAAATCGGATAGCTATGAGGTTAAGATAAGATTGTTTGAATCTGTGGTAGCGGCTACAACACTTTATTCGTCGGAACTTTGGGCTCTTGGGCATTTGGATCTACTGGTGAGACTACAAATGTCCTTTATCAAGCAATTATACCATCTGCCATTTAATACCCCAAACCACTTCATTCGTATGGAAACCGGGTGCAAAGATATATGTGTCAATGTATTAGAAAGGACATTGAACTTATGGCTCCTGGTTCTTAGTATGCCTTTAAGTGATATTTTAAAGAGATGTTTTAGTGTGATGGTCAATCATCTTGAAAATATTAACTTAGCAAACGTAGCAAGAATAATTGGTTTGTTCATCTTAACAGCGTATTAGAAACAATAGGTTTCCCAAATATTCTTAGTCTCAATAGTACTGAATCACTGCTACAACACGAAACTGACATCATTTTAAGGTGGTCCAATCATTTGAAAAGTCAAGATGTTACCCGTATATTGAATTCCAAATATAATCCGTTTTTCAGGCTCTTGACAACATTTGGTGTAGGTGAATTATATATAATTGAAACCCTACCAATTAAACAGCAAAGAATTGTATGTCAGCTGAGACTGACAAACTGTAATATGATAAGGCTATTTTTGAACGGTAAAAGGTTACTTATTAGAACAGATGAAATTTGTGACTTATGTAATACTCAAGAGCCTACAAGCCTGGCACATATTTTGTTGAGATGTCCTGTGTTTAAGCCGTATAGGAATGAGTTTCTTTCTCGGTATATTAATCTTAACGTTAATGAAGAAGAATCACTAATGAGTTTACTGAATATAGTTGCTGGTGATCAGTTGAAGAATTTGTTTAAATTTTTACAGTGTTCCATTAAATTGAGAAATTTTATTTTAGAAATGTATGACTGTTGAAAGTGTTGTGTTTACATTAAAATAAATTTACTAAATAATAATAAATACAAAAGTAAAATAATAAAATTAAAAAATAATAAAATTTACTAAAAGATATTTTTTATAATAAATTATATAATACTATTGTAAATTATATAATACTAAAAGTTTCAATTTTTCGTTTTGATTATTTACTGAATACACTAGTTTAATGATTTACTGAAGATTTAATGATTTACTGAATGTGCTATGTTGGTGTTTAGAATTTGAGTTATGTACTTTTCAGTTTTATTTTTAAGTAAATTTTTTAGTTGTGTTATGAGCCAGACCCCTGTATCATGTAAATGTACATAAATACAGTATTTCATTCATTCATTCAGGACTTTTGGTCGGAACAGGAAGATAGACTACTTTTTTTTTTACTTTTAAGGTTATGGTCCGATTTCTTCGGAGTGAGGCGAATTTTAGGTGTGTTAGACGCGGTTCTTGATTTTTTGTTCTAGACTCGGTTCGTTGTTGTTTTTCTTGGTTAGAGGTTCGGATAATGTAGAGCTTGGTCCCTCCCCACAGGCGAATAATAATAATAATAATAATAAGCAATGAGGGAAGGGAATAGCTAAGTGGTTAGCATACTGAACTCCCACGCGGAGGACATGGGTTCAAGTCCAGCTGTGCTAACCTTAGATTTATATTTCCTAGGAGCCTCTACAGCTCACTGTCGGTGATGGACCTTGTTGTCTGTAACGAGAGAACACTGTCCGGAGGCCGGCAGTGCACTAGAAGGCTCCGGGCGCTAATGACCATAGATGTGGCCGCGCCTTAAATTAAAAAAAAAAAACAATTAAAAAAATAAATAAATACAATGCAAGAAAAAAATGCGCTGGGTTCACCTGTCTGCAAAAAGAAATCTGGTGTGGAACCAGATCTCTTACTGCAATTAATACTATTTAACTAACAAATTTTCATTAAAATTGCAGTTTACAAACGTTTAGTTGAGCCTACCATCAAAAAGACTGCAAGGATTATCTGGATTTTAGTGGGCATAGCGTGCGTCCTCTTTGTCAACCATAAAGCTTCTAAATTTAAACCTAACTGACAACCCTCTTAATCAATTATTTCGACTAGCGGGCCACAGTGTGTTACGCTGACTTTGAACATTTATTATTTAATTTTAATTTTAATTAATTATTCTCTATTTATTAAAAAAATCATCAATTTTCGAAATGTTTACTAAAATGGAGGTCGATGGAAATAGTGAATTAGTTTAGTGAGTCCTAAAATTACGCGAAAAAAATGAGATTGAATTACGAACAATCGGATTTTAGCCAGTTAAAACATCAAATAGATTTGAATCATTATCTGAAACAGACGACAGTGATACTGAGGAGAAAAGTAATTTTTTTTTTTTTTTTTTTTTATTTCCACTTTAATACAAACAATTACACAAAGTGTACAAAAAAAAATACAAAAATCCTTATAATAAAAAACGAAAAATGTACTGGAAATTACTGCTTCCATAGGGACAGATTCCCGTGCATGGAAGCAGGAGCCCCTCTCAACCCATAACACTATATTTTATGACATTAATATAGCCATATGCACTGTATGTACAAAAGCTATGCGATTACAAATACTTTTATTTATAAAATATACAACAAATTATTACAAAACCTTTTTTTATATGCTAAAGTATGCAATTTAAATAAAATATATGTTAACAAAAATATGATCAAACTTTTCTACCTTTTTTACCTTTTCTACTTTAGATTTACAATTCCACCTTTTATTTTTCTTATTCATTCTACTACACTAGAATACCTCCCTCCTGGTCCTAATCACCGAAACTTCAATCAATGTCAACGCCAGTAGTTGTCGTTAAATATCTGGTTAGATGCATTTTAAAATTCCTTTGAATGAATTTGCTCCTAAGTTCTTTTGGCAGAGCGTTAAAAAACCGGACTCCCCGAATAAAGTAAGAACCGTGCATTAAAGCAGTGTTTGAGAAAGTTGTAGGAGCCACAAAATCCTCCCTAGATCTAGTGCCAAAGGAGTGTTCTACTGATCCAATCCTTCCTTCTTTCACTACCTGAAGGATAGCCGATCTCATGTATAGGTGCTTAAGATCAAGTACATTTAATCGTTTAAAAAGTGGTTTAGTATGGTCATTTTTTTTTTTTTTTAAGATAGTTCGTAGTTTTTTGAGTTTTAATTAGGGGATTTAGAGCAGCCCTAAACGCACCACCCCAGGCCACCAAACCGTACAATATAATGGACTGAATAAGAGCAAAATACACAGATCTCAAGACCCGGAGAGTCAGGATGTTTCGGAGTCTCATAAAAATATATATAGATTTCCTTACTCTAGCTGTCAAATTCCTCAAATGAAAGTCCCATTTGAGGTTACTGTCTATAAGAACACCTAAGTACCTTATAGCTTCAACCCTTTCTAAATTGCAACATCCACAGTTTTGTCTGAGGTTACAGTTTCTAGTATGCAGTTTTAATGTCAGATCTGTTGGCTGTCCATTTTTCATTAAAGAGTAACGTCATGTATTTTGTCTTTGTCAAATTTAATGTCAACCCATGTTGGTCAAGCCAGTTTTTTACAACCGTCAATCCAATTTTTGCTCTCTCGAATACATTTACCCAACTGTCTCCACTAAATAAAAGCACAGGGACGTCAGCAAAACAAAGGACATCACCTCCTGTTTCCACATTACAAACTTCGTTTACATACAGTAGGAACAGTATAGGTCCCAAGACCGTCCCTTGAGGCACACCAAAAACTGTTGTGGCTTCCTTACTGATACTATTATTTATTTTTGTGAATATTTGTCTGCTGTACAAGTAATTTCTAAACCAATTTAATTCAATACCAGTTATTCCATATTGTTCCAGTACTGTTATCAGCAGCGTATGGGAAACTGAGTCAAACGCCTTCGACAGATCCAGAAACACGGCCAAAACTTTTTCACCCTTATCGAAGACGGGGAATCGCATCCTGCGTACCCGGATTTCTCCTAAAACCAAATTGATTTGTTGCGATTAAATTGTTATCTTCCAGATAAGAAACTAATTGTATTTTCACAATTTTTTCAATTATCTTCGCAATATTTGACACGAGGCTAATAGGTCTGTAATTCGTTACGTCTTCAGGGTTACCACTCTTAAATATTGGACGAATCAGAGTTCGTTTTAAGTCATCTGGGAAAATTCCATTTGAAAAGCTCACATTAACCAGCTTAGTTAATGGTTTTAAAATCAACGATTTAATATGTTTTAATGTTGAAACCGTATATCATCATAACCTGGGCAAGAACCATCCCTCATAGAATCAATCACCATTCCAACATCCTCCTCAGATACAGCCCGAAATTTAAATTTTTGAAGCGTTTTTTGTATTCGAGTGTTATGCACCGCCAACGAAGACTTAAAGAACATTTTTTCCCCTATCTCAGAAAAGAACTTATTAAACTCGTCAGCACATTTTTTCGGTTCCTTTATAGGATCAATATATTCCCCTCCTTCAGCGATAATCTCATTAGTTAAAAGGGAAGGGCTTTCTTTTTTATCAATTATTTCACCAATTATTTTCCATGTTTTACTAGGGTTAAAAAGAGATTGATCTAATTTCTTTCTATAGTAGTTACATTTCAAAATTTTTATTAATTTATTTAGTTTTTGCTGATATTGTTTTATATGTCCCTTCAGTTCAGAATTAAATGACTCCTTTTTCTGCTTTCTAAGTAGTTTTTCCTTTTTACGTATTGAAACTATTATTCCTATTGTTATCCACGGCTTCAATTTTTTATGTTTTTTTTTGAGGTGCATAGGTAATAGTTGCATTCAAAATATTTTTTTGTAGCGCAAGTATAAATTTAGAAAAACTAATATTCACATCCTGGCCATTGAACACATCACTCCAATTTTCTACTTGTAATTTTTATTAAGTTGATCTAAGTCAACCTTTTTGAATAAAGGATTAATACTTACTGTGTTAGCTCGTACTCTTCTAATAGTAGTATACTGAACAATAGGACTATAATGATCAGTAATGTGACTCTCATAAATTACCGATTTTATGGTACCAGGGTTGACGAAATTCGCAAAAACATAATCAATACATGTTCCAGTTCCTAAATTAGATTGTCTAGTCGGTTTGTTTATAAGTGATTCAAATTTGTGTTCATATAGTAACGTTAAATAGTCATGTGCATTGATATTATCAGTTAGTATGTCTATATTCATGTCACCCAGTAAAAATGTCTTAAGGCCGGTTTTGGTCAGTTCAGTATGTATATCCTTAAGAAATATCTCAACGCCAGAACCAGGAGAGCGATATATACCAATTACAAAAAATATTTCTCCATTACCTTTTATTTTTACCTTCAATGCACTGCATCCACTTAAGAAAATCTCCTCCCACTCCAATATCCTAATATTATTTTGGACAAAAATAACTATTCCACTATTCTGATTAATATTAACTTTAGTGTATATTGTCTGATAATCACTAATATTATACATGAAATCTTTGTTCTGCAACCAGGCTTCTTATAGTACAATTACATCAAACTGTACCTGAAAACCGTACAGTAAAGCCACTAAATTATCAAAATTCTTATTTATGCTTCTAATATTAGTTAAGAAAAAAGACAAACATTCGTTCTTAAAAAAGAAGACTATTACATTGTACAATAGTTGAGGCAGTTTCACAGTTGTAATGATGAATATCGTCACTATTACTTAGTATTACTTCTGTCATAATCTAACGGTAATGTATAAAAACAAATAAAATAAAAACAAAAATAAAAACGACAAACAAATGAAAGACAACAAATAAGCAGAATAAACATTCTAACTTAACTTTAATTTCTGGAGAAGTTGAAAGTTCACCATGTGAACGTTCGATTCCTCATTCCTTTTTCATCAAAACATTTGACCCATTCCACCAAACGTATTTAAAGTTTCTTTCCTTCGCAAACTGCCTAGTCTCTTAAAATAGTTTTTTATTAAGAGGAGAGAGAGATGATGAGAGATGAAAACCTTTTGGTCCACTGAGAATGTTTCAGAAATATCCTTTGCTGACAATTGAAATTTTTATCGGTTTGGAAGCTTCAAGCCATTTCAATTTTGTAGCATGGTGATGAAATTTAATTATGATAGGGTTGATTTTTTCTTTAGAAAAGGAGGGAACTCGGTGTACTCTCTCAATTTGTTCAGTATGGAAATCGATAGAAAGTTTTTTTTGCTGAAGATTGCAATATTTCATACATGTTTTCATTTGAAGTTTGTGGAATACCACTGATCTCTAAATTATTTATTTTCATCCTCTGTTGTAGATCTGCAATTTCAATACTTTGCTCATCAATTTGATCTTTTAGCTATGAAGTTAGAATTAGAATTAGAATTAGAATGCTGCAGGGGGGGACTAAAACCCAGGCACCGCAGCCTCCCAATGAGGCTTATTGTGCCAACCCCTAAAACCTAGTAGCGGAAGCCCCCCCTCTTCATGAGGTCCAGAACCTTCCCTACCAGTCCCTCCTGGAGCACGATTTCCTCCGGTCTCAGCGTGCCGAAGATCTCGTACCTCAGTCTAGCGATTGCAACACAATCAAACAACAGGTGAGAGGCCGTCTCTTCCTCCTCCTGACATAGCCTGCACAAGGGCTCTGCTTCCAACAACCCCACCTTGTGCAGATGCTTTCTGAACCTGCCATGCCCAGTAAAAAGGCCCGTTATCAGAGAAATCTGATACCTGCTTAACCCCAGGATGTGTCTGGTTCTTTTATCACACAGCTCTGGCATAGCCATCTTGCCGTGTTTTGCTCCAGTACTCAGCCTCCAGTATCGGTTATGTTCCCTCCGAGTCCAATCTCTCAGAGCCGCTCTTACCATACTTTTGGCCACCCCTAGAGCAGGTTCCGGTCCAAGGAAGGGAGTATTCGCTCCCTCCCTGGCCAGTTGGTCGGCTATCTCATTTCCCATAATCCCCTTATGCCCGGGCACCCATATTAGCCGCACTTTATTGTGCCGGGCTAATGTCTCCAGGGAGTCTCTGCACTCCCTGACCAAAGGGGAGATGATTCTGAACGCCCGAAGAGCATTCAGCGCCGCCTGGCTGTCCGAGAAGATGCATATCTCTCTATTTCTAGAGTCCATACGCAGGTTCTCCTCAGCGCAGATCTTTATTGCATAAATCTCAGCCTGGAACACTGTGGAGTATCCCCCGAGAGGCCTCACAATGCGTACCTTCGGTTTGACCCCATAGATCCCGGCTCCTAGCTATGAAGTTAGTTTATTTAATTTATCGAGTTCATTATCTTGTCGTGTATTATCACTAATAACAGCACTCAATTTCTCAAAAAACTCACATCATACTTTGAACAACAAAAATCAACCGATGATTTATATTCATTTAATAAAGCAGCTTGCTCCGCAAATTTTGAAAGCATAAGATTTCTTGAATTCATTAATCTCAAATTTTGGTTCACTGCATGAACTATCTAATGGAGAAGAGCTAGTCGAAGGCGATTTTTCACTGGGTTTATCCGCTTGATGTTTAAGGAGACTCTCCCGACGCGTTTGAGTGCACGGTTGGCATTTCCACATGTGTATATCTGGTTATTTACTTTTAAAAATTCGTGGTCATTTTCTCTCTGGTTGCTACATTGCTGATTTACATGAAATGTGTTTAAACAAGCACAACACTGGATGTTTTTTGTACCTCTTGAGGAGACCTTTTTTAAACATGATCCACAAATAACCATTGTTAAGTGACAATTTTGATGAAAGTATAAAGGAAATAAGTCACTATCACTATTATAATCACCAGAATAAACTACACCACTGAATAACAAAATACACCTCTTGCCTAATAAACAACGATATCGAATTCTACTGTAAAAATAAACAAGCCGAAACAGCCCAGTTGGATACCCCTAATAGTGTTGTTTTCGCAACTTAGAGATCATAACAGTATGGTAGCTAAGTTAAAGAAGCACCTGAAAGGTAATCTAGAATTTAAAGTAAAAAAAGATAAAGTTTCACTGAACATTTCACTGAACTAATCATTGAAGCTACCTCCATCACATCAAATAACAATGCAAATAATTTATACGACTTCCCAGTCCACATTAAACTCCTAATTAAATTTAAAAATTATATTAGAAAACAGTATAAACAAACATAATTCATTCTACTATTGTAAACTTAAAAATCTATTACAGAATACCCTGAAATTAGAAATAAAATTATGGAGGAATTGTAAATGGCACAATTTTTTAAGTGGTGTCAGGGCTAGTACCGGTTCACTTTGGAAAGTAACAAAATATTTTAAATCTAGGCAGGAGCGAACGTCTCATCCTATTATTGCCAGTAATATAACCAATGAAACTGCCAGTGAAAAAGCTAACTTGTTCGCTAGCTACTTTTCAGAAAGTTTATGCTATGAATGCTAATATGGGCTGCCAATATTTTAATCGTTTTGTCAATAGATTCGTTAGCAATCATCTGAACAACTTGAAGTATGCTCTTGCAGAGTGCAAACTAACTTGCCCTCGTGAAGTAGCTGCTATTATTAAAAAGAAACCGAACAAAAACGCCCCTGGTATAGACAAAATAAGTTATAATATGATTAAACAATTACCGAGGAAAGCTTATGTATATTTAACATATTTATTCAACAAAATGTTTATGTTAGGCTATTTTCCAGATGCATGGAAAACGCCAAAGTGATTATTATTAGTAAACCAGATAAAGATAAAAGTAAGCTAGAAAATTATAGGCCAATAAGCTTATTAAGCTCGTTTAGCAAGGTCTATGAGAATCTGATCACCGCCAGAATAAACGATTTTTTAGAAGGGAAAAATGTTTTAGTAAAGGAACAGTTTGGCTTTCGTAAAGGTCTTTCTAGCACAGCCCAGCATCCAGAGTCGTAGATCACGTATTGGTGAATTACAACAAAAGAAAACATACTGGCAGCTGCTTATTGATATTGAAAAAGCTTTTGACAAGGTTTGGCATACCAGTTTGCTATTTAAACTAATCCAGTATAAACTTCCAGAATATTTGATATTTACATTGTTATTTATCAAGTAGGACGTTTGCAGGTCACATAGAACAACGAAGCTTTGATGCTCTAACTGTGTATGCTGGAGTTCTGCTAGGCTCCATGTTGGACCAATTCTATTCCTTCTTTATATAAATGATATACCAAACTTTAGAAATAATAAAATAGCGCTATTTGCTGATGATGCAGCCATATTTACTAGCTCTTGGCGAACAGATGAAATAGCAAACCGGTTGTCAAAACATGCCAAAAACATAAGTAGATACTTTCAAAAGTGGAAGATAAAAAGCCAAATTCGACAAAGTTTGAAGCTATAATGTTTACAAAAAATAGGCCTACAATATCTACCGATGTAACTGTGGAAAATACAGTTATTCCTTGGTCACCTTCTGTTACATATCTTGGGGGTCCAACTTGACAGCAAGTTAGCCTTCACTTCTCATATTAATATGCTGGTTAATAAATACAAAAAAGCGATAAGACTGCTGTTTCCGCTTCTTTTAAGTGGTTCAGGCCTTTCTATAGAAAATAAGTTGCTGATTTATAAAGTTGCCATCAGGCCATTTCTAACATATGCTTGTGCAAGTTGGAGCTCCACCTCAAATACAAATTTCAGAAAAATACAAATTGTGTAAGTGCCCCAAGATATACAAAAATAGATGTATTGCATGTTAAACTGGATCTACCTCTAATTAAAGACTTTATATTTGTTGTGGTGGTTGGTTCCGCAGAGCTGGAAAGCATCAGAGACATTTTTCGTGGTAGCCTGCTTCATTTTGTGGTCATCGACCGGTTTCGGGTGTTCGCCCATCTTCAGGATGCGTTTTTTAGACAGTGTGACAACATAGAATCGCACAGAGCAAACTTAGTTTCACACTAACTCTAAAGCGACTGTAACAAACTTAGTTTCACAGTAACTAAGTTAGTGTGAAACCAAGTTTGCTCTGTGCGAGTCTGTGTTGTCACACTGTCTAAAAAAGGCATCCTGAAGATGGGCGAACGCCAGAAACCGGTCGATGACCACAAAATGAAGCAGGCTACCACGGAAAATGTCTCTGATACTTTATTATTAATGAATCTAATTTATTTTTTGACAAATGTTTGGCCAATAATAATGAATTAATATCCAACATAGGTATATATGATATTGTACATGACACCCGCCACAAACTTATCAAACACAACTTAGTTAAATTACAACAGCCAGCGCTTAGTGTAAGGTTTTTTATACAAATTTTTCCTTGTAAAATAAATAGGTTTTATACTATAAAATGCCATTAAGATAAGTAAAGTCTATGGATAAAGTTTAAGAACTGTAACCATTGTAAATATTTTGAGTAGCTAAATAAAATCAATCAAATCAAATATTACTTTTTCTTTTTTTTTTTTTACTGTCTGTGAGGAGGGACCAAGCCCTATGCTATCCAAAGCCCTTCTGGGCCTATATAGCTACCCCAAAGTTCGGAGCCTTCTCAGTGCACTTCCGGCGTCCGGACAGTGTTCTCTCGTTACAGACAACACTGTCCATCACCGGACAGTGAGCTGTAAGAGGCTCCTAGGAAGAAAAAATCTAAGGGCAGCAGCTGGACTCGAACCCGGGACCGCCGCATTGCTAGTCCAGCGCGCTACCACTGAGCTAATCCCTTCCCTATCAAATATTACTAATTTCTGAAACAAGTTTGACATGTGACATGTTGTTGTATGTGCAGTTTTTTAGTAAATCGTTATGACGTTTTCAAGATAATTCCAAAAGCTTGGAAAGTTCTAAAGTCATATCCGGTTACTGGTTTTTTTCAAATTTGGAATTGATTCTAACGTACATTAACGATTTACTAAAATATAGATTTCGAACTATACATTATACTGAAATGGTACTTTAGAGGAAAGCCTTATGTTACTTGTTCCCCCAAAACTCCCAAAAAATTCAGTTCTCTAAAAAAATTATTTCAAATAAAAGTGATAGGTTTTTCAAAAAAACTATCAAGAATAGTATATGAAGCTTAATTAAAATACTTGGAATCGTTTTCAAGAAAATCATGAAAAAAAGAAAAACAAGTATTCAGTAAACCTGCACTTCCTGTTGATGGATTTTACCTGAAACTTTGTGTCAGATGCGTTGTTAGTACCTAAACGGAATAATAAGATTGAGCTCCCTGCGCTTTTTAGATTTTGAGATATATTATTGGAAAATCCTGGGAATAAAATTCGTACTCAGTGGGCCTCAAAATTTGTGTTTTCGGTGAAGACGCAATTTCCAAAATTTTTCACAATTTCAATACTGTTACAGGAATAAGAAAGAATAAAAATGAAAAGTATTGTAATGTTTAATAAAATAAATTGTGTCTTATTTCTTGACGACGACAAGTTTAAAGAATGTTAGCTTTTGCCTTCAGAAAAGTGGCAAAACAACTTTAGCAGGGATACAACCTCAGAAAATGAGTAGCTATAAGAAAATGTTTAGGAAATCCATTTAAACAACAATGATAAAAGGGTGATTTACCTCTTGACCAAATAGTAGCAGATATTGAAGAGACAAGTAGTAGCAATAATTGACAAAATACTCTAAGTGATTGAGTGGCTTTAGAGAGCCATGGTACAATAATTAAAATTTTCGGAGGCTAGTTGCGACTGTCTAGCACCAAACCATTATCCAAACACCAGCTTACATCCACTCCAACTAAATGCGCTCTGCTCCATTCATTTAATTAGTTTTTAATTTTCCCTGTTCGTCAATGTCTCAAGCCAGTATCATTAGTTCACTTCCATTGCATTAGGTTATAATTGCAATTGATATAATAAACCGCACTTAAACGATCATTAAGTCAAACATTAATTCCCATGAAAATTTCTCATCTTAGTCCGTTCCCCATAACTTTTTTCATCAGGTCCATAATGGAACTTAACATTGCAGTTTTCAAGAAGCACGCCCTAGATATTGTTTTGATATGATATGTAAAAATAAGTCCGTCGTACTTCTTTTAATTGAATTTAAATTTCACCGCGCGTCTGCCGGCACTTGGAATGGTAGCTGAGGGATATCCTGCATGGAGAGATATATCTGTAGGGGTTTTGGGTAAACCCCCACCACTCATCCACTCTAGCGGAGAGAAACAGCCCCTCTCGCACAGAGAGGAGAGGCTCGGCCAGTATATATATATAAGAGAGACAGACAGTCAGAAATCATTCTGTGAATTCAGTTGTACACATCAGACATCATTCTGTTGATTTACACATCAGTTTAACATCACTCCGTACATATCATTTTAGCCACGTCAGTCTGTCAATTCAGTTCAGTTTTAAACTCTACAGTGTAAAGTCCTTGGCAGTCAGTCATATACATTATATCAATTATATATCTTAACCAAATCTTAAGGTGTTATTTATCACTCATCAAGCATCTACAACCAACATCTCCTCACAACACCCTTACATATCGGACAGGTTGGTTAAAGTGGTTACAGTGAATTGTTCTGATTACAAGCAAACTATTGTAATAATAGTGAATTAATAGCTTTTAATGTCGTTTTATAATGTGGTTTGTTTCTTATGAAATAAACGTTTCTTATGGAATAATAGCTATACTGAGGTTTCTCTGTGAACAAAAGTTTTAATTTTATTAATAACACAATGCAATTTTATTAATAACAACACAATCTTTTGATTAATTTACATTGCAGGCTTGATTTATAATCCAATCTTACCTGTGAACAAAAAAAAAGACATTAAAAGCAATTAATTCACTATTATACTATTATGACAAAAGTTTGCTTGTAATCACAACAATTCACTGTAACCACTTTAACATAACATGTCGGATATATCTCTCCATGCAGGTTATCCTCAGCTATCATTCCAAGTGCCTGCAGACCCGTGGTGAAGTTTAAATTCAATTAAAAGAAGTACGACGGACTTACTTTTACAGATATATTATTGTTAACTTCAATATTGTTCTATACTATTGTGATATTTGTTTTCCATTACTAAAAATAATACACTTAGTAGTTACACGTAGTAGTTGCTGTTATGACGAGAAGCTGAAAAAAATAAAGCCCATCTAGATTTGCTAAAGGATTGAAAAAAAATTAAATCAAGCGTTAGAATGTGACTACAGAATATTTAAAAGAAATTATAGAAATAAAATTGTCCTAAATAATAAAATTGCGAACAAAGAGTATATTAGCCAGATCTGAAAATAAATGCAAGGCAATCTGAGATGTAGTGAAGAAAAACATTTTGATAAAAACCACTACTAATTCTGGTCTAAGAACAGAAGATATGTTTTTTGTTTATAAACTACAAAAGCGCCCTAAGAACACACACGCAAGTAAAAAGAAGCAGTATTCAAAAACTTGGAAATAATTTGTATCTTCACTATAAGTTTTGATTATAGAGAAATATTGCAGAACGATTTAGTGAATATTTTTCAAAGACTGAAAAGTGAAGATATTATTATATTTAGAAAGCTGCTTAGCTAGCAGTGCAGAGATGAGTTATATTATATCGGTTGTATTGCCAATCAATCTGAGATTACGAACAGGATTATTTCCTAAGAAATTATAGTTATCAAAAAGGGTTCCATTTTATAAAAAAGATTATCCAAGTCTTCCTTAGAACTTTCGCTCAGTATTTATTGATTAGCTGGTATGGCTAGCTTTAGTTTAGTGAGGGCTCTCGGCGTGTTAAAGTACTTTTGGCGGGGAGACAAAGAGAGGGAGAATTAGGATAGATGATTGCTTTTTACAAGCTCTTTCTCGAAAAATTCTATTGTCCACTTACAGTAAGCTCTTGAATACTTGACTATTACAAACTTCTTTGAAGAGTTGGTTTAGCTCTTCAAGTTTTAACTCTTCAAAGTTTTTCCAGCAACTTCAGAAGCCTTCAGATGGCCGTGATTATATTCGATTTCTCAAAAAGAGAAAGCTTCTAGAGGGAAGTTTTGCTCGGCTGTCTAGTTAGAAGCACCTTCTCCAATATACTTAAGTGAGTGTGACAGAGATGTAATGCATAGTTAAACTGCTCTTTGTACGGCTGACAGTGGAAACTATTGAATCTACTGCCGATGTGGTGAATTTTCTCAAAAAGGGCTGGCTCGATTGCATTGCAGAAGTATGCAGAGTTTATAGGATCAGTTTTTGCCGTTTAAAAGGCGCATTCCCAATAGATCATAAGCCTGTGGGCTTTGAGTTAGCCATCTCTTTGAATGTCTCTTGTATCTGCAATTTTCACATTGTATCTTCGGCCGAGTCTTTGATCAGTTTATTTCCTGTGAGTGAGTTCTGTGATGGATGCAAGAAACATAAAAATAAATTTAATTTGAAAGAAATCAAATATATCAAGTATATGTGACAATTCCCTTGCAAATGGACATTTCAGGTAGAAGACCACTATTGTCTTTTAGAGTTCATGAACTTGATAGCATTGTCCTACCCCTTTATCTCACAGGGGAGGAATTGAACGAACAATTAGAAGACATTCTTTTCAAGATAGTTTTGTGGTAGACACCGTGGAGCACATATCAGGACTGTGCCAGTTTTAAGTTATAACATAAATTCCAACTAAATTCAGTAAATAAATTAATATTGCTGGGTTATTGAGTAGCATATAAATGTCTTTAAAGAGAATATTTTATTTAATCTACCAGTGTTTTCTTTATTTATTCTTATTACTTCTCTCTTAAACATATATACATACAAGCCCTTTTACAAAACCGCTCGTGCTACTACAAAACATACAACACAACATCACCAAATACATTTCAGTTCTCTCACGTTTAGCTTTTTCGAAAACCGGCTGGTCCTTTTGTTTCATTCCTGGTTTTCATAACTGGTTTTGTTGAGATGTATCAGGAACTCTCAGTTATACTGACATTTTTAAATTACTTTACTTTACTATTATGAAGATTTATTTTATTTACTTTTATTAATTTTTAGGTATTTGCAACTACATAAAAGTCTATCTAGTAAATATGATTAATGAAACTACATGCACATGAGTGAAGCAGCTGTCCATTGACAACTCTCCAAAATATTTAATAATACGAACGTAAGTGAAAAAGATGCATGAATGGAAATTGAGGAATATGGATGAGAGGAGCTTTGGAAAAGTACTAAGAAGGATTTAGTGAACATGATTAATTGGAAAGTTTGAGTGAGAGGTGAAAGATATTTACATATATACATATTCACATAATTACATATTTACCTTGGTTTGTCACTCTGTCAGAAGATTTCTCGGACATCCCAGTTTTCTAACAGCATTTCCAGAGATGGAATGGGTAGAAAGTTCGATTATGCTTGTCTGGAAGAGAAGCATGGAATTTTTTATATCTGGTTAAAATGAGGTCGCGGAAAAAAACGGATATTCAGGTCTTTGTGAATAATTGAAACATTAGAAACATAGAAAGGAGCGTTAGTGATTTTGCAGAGGATTTTGTATTGGATGGTTTGCAATCGGTTAAGCCCCACACTTCGATTCCGTACGTCTATAGAGGCTTGATTACAGTGTTGTATTAAGTACTTTGTTGTCTAGAATAAGACGAAAACGACTGTCGAGTAAACGTGAAAGTAATTTGTATCGTCAATTTAGTCCCTGTCTCTGAGTTCCGTGTGAGGTTTCCAAGTTTGTCTTTTGTCCAGGTAAAGTCCTAATTAGCAAACTTTAACAACAGTAGGTAGGAATTGTCCGTTAAGTTGTACGGGAGGGTGAATTGTAATATGATTATATTTGTTAATATTTAATTTAATTCTCCACTTTCTGGACCATTCGACAGATGTAGATGGGATTGGAGGGTGCTCTGTAGCGATAACGGGATCCTCATGAGATGTAAGGATAGCGCTGTCATCAGCAAAGCAAAATATGGATATACATGGGTGGGTAGGAATATCGCTTATGTATATTGTGTAAAGTATAGGCACTAGTATGCTTCCTTGGGGGACTCCTGCATTCACAGGATAATAGGGTAACCGTGAAGTTTTCTCAGAAACATGGAAGAATCTTTCAGAAAGATAGGATTGAAATTATGAACAAAATTTTTTAATCAATTCTTTTTTTAAAAAAAAAAATAGACCATAAAAGCATTTTTTATCAGGTATCTTTTCCCTGAAAGAAAATTCTAGCACCAAAATTGCTAAATTTAGTTCAATTTCGTTAGATTGGCTACAGTAGGGTTTTTATGACACAACTAAGCGAAAGTTTAGTTTATCTAGAGCGGAAAATATAGTCGTATCACATTTTTAACAGACGCTGGACGAGATCGATAAACCTATACGTATTTAGACATCCTCTCCAATATCCTCTTCAATAAACTTACACCCTATGCCAACCGACAAAATAGGAAAATATCAGGCGGGCTTTAGGAAAAACAAGTCCACAATAGACCAGATATTCTCCCTCCGCATAATCCTGGAAAAAGGCATGGAATATAAAGTGCCCACTCACCACCTTTTCCTTGATTTTAAATGTGCTTATGACAGCGTCCTTCGCCCAAGACTGTACCAGGCCATGGAGGAAATGAGTATACCACCTAAACTCATTAGGTTGGTAAAAATGACGATGGCGGAAGCCTCAGGAGTGGTCCGTATTCAGTCTGAAATATCCCCTGAATTTAAGACAAGTAAAGGGCTAAGGCAAGGTGACGCTCTCGCCTGTCTCTTATTCAACCTGGCCCTAGAGAAAGTAATCAGGGATTCCGGTATTCAGACCTCAGGGACCATATATAATAAATCCGTCCAAATACTGGCCTACGCGGACGACGTAGATATTATTGCGCGTACAGTCCCTATGTTACAGAATGCCTTCCTTGCATTCAAAAAAGCAGCATCTTCCATGGGTCTTGTCCTAAATCAGGATAAGACAAAATATATGTATGTTGGAAGTGGCAATGTTCCCCCAGGAAACAGTATTCAGATTGGTCCTTTTACTTTTCAAAGGGTACAAGAATTTACCTACCTTGGTTCCCAGGTCACCTCCACTAATAATGTTTCGACGGAGATCAGCAGAAGAATTATGGCTGCGAACAGATGTTATTTTGGCCTGGTAAAATACATGAAGAGCAGCCTGATCTCCAGGAGAACGAAAATCAGGCTGTATAAAACCCTCATCCGCCCAGTAGTGATGTACGCTTCCCAAGCTTGGATTATTTCCAAAAACGATGAAAAGAAACTCCTTGTATTTGAAAGAAAAATACTCAGGCGCATTTTTGGCGCAGTGAGGGAAGGGGATACATGGAGAAGGCGAAAAAACAAGGAGTTATGTGAATTGTATGGGGAAGCGGACGTCGTACACACTATTCGACTATCCAGGCTGAGCTGGGCTGGCCATGTGGCGAGGATGGAGGAAAATGAGATACCAAGGAGGATTTTGGATGGGGAAATAGGTACGAAAAGAAAGGTTGGCAGACCCAAACTTAGGTGGCTTGACGGTGTGACCAACGATGCGAGGAGCATCTTGGGTACTCGCAACTGGAGAGCAGCTGCAACTAGCAGAGACACATGGATTAGGCTCATTGAGGAGGCCAGGACCCACTAAGGGTTGTAGAGCCATGAAGATAGATAGATTTAGACAAATGGATGCAGTGAATTTGGTACCTCAAATGACCTGTGAGGAATGTGCCATTCATTGGCCAAAAAAAACACTACACATTTAATTTTGTTTAGTCTCCCAGTTCTTAGAAAAACCAATAAATAAATCTATTCATTTTTCATTTACATTGTCAATAATAACTTATATAATAATTTATCAGTTTACAAGTAAATAAATTAACATATTTGAAATAAAATCAAATAGAATTTTATATTCTATAATAATAAGAGATAGAATAGAATTGGAACGACAGTTTTGATTATTATATTAGTTGGTTAGTATTGGCATAGTTATCGTTTGTAAGTTCATTGTCAATATAACCAAACTGACCCTATCGTTAGTACTGATTTAACAAGGCATCCCATCTATATAGCTGGACCTCGTTATTATACTACTATCTGGGCAAACACACATCTGATAGTGTGTGTATATATACAGATATATATATTTGTGTGTATGTGTTTTGTAGGTGTGTGTGGGGGTGTGTGTATATATGTGCGTGCTTGTGTTGTTGTCGTTTATCCTAGCCATTGATAACAATAAATAATCAATGATCTGTAATTCAATATCTCACTATCATTCTCTCTCTCTCTCAGTCTCTCTATCTCTCTCATAATACATTGTTACTTTCAATATAATTACTAACTTAAAATTTTTTATTAATTTTTAGACAAAATAAAGAACTTAAAAAATAATTATTTTTTTTTTTTAGAAGTTGTTAATAATTTGTTTTTCATAAAATGTATTTAAGTACATAATTCTTAGTGGATATAATAAAAATATTAATAATAATACTTTTATTATTCCATCGTTACATATACTAGCAATAAGTTTGCTTTCTGACAATAAAAAAAAAAAAAGAGAAGAATAATCTGATGTGAAACACTCACACAAAATTAATTGGAAAAAATTTTCTGTTAAAATTTGAATATTCATAAACATTTAGTTGGCTTGGCCATAAAAAAAAGAAGAAGGGTTATACTTGGGTGGAATTTGTGGAGCACCCTCTGTGACAACCAATAAAGCTTTTAATAGCAGTAGTTCAAATTTAAACCTAAGTGATAGAGGTTTCCAAAAAAAAAAAAAAAAAAAAACCCGCAAAAATTAATTTGTCACGCATAATGTTTACAAAAGTGATACGTTTTAAATCTGCTGTGAAAGATTCACACGACTTTATCCTTTTGCTGATAAAACAATTATGAAACAAATTTGATAAATTTATTTTAAAACCCTGCGAAGGTCGCGGTCTAAAAAGTTGCAAGTTAGGTCGCGTGTATCTGAGAGATACATTCATTTTAAGATTGCGCTGAAATAGTTTTAAACTTAAAAGAATAACATTCCGAATATAATATATGATGGTTTATTTATTTTTACCAATTATTTAATAAATTATTGAACAAAAAAAGTTGGTCTTTTTTTTTTTCACAAAATAGCGCAAACATGAAAATTGAAAGAAGAAAGTAAACATTTATTTTGGTCAGTAATAAAAAAAATATTTAGTTGTAAGTAAAAAACTTGACACATATATTTAAATTAATCACAATCTTCATTACTAGGAGCAATACCTTGAAAACAGTCGTTGCAAACAACATTGCTATGTTCAAGGCACAAATTCTTTTCACAACCTTTACAAAAATATTTTGATAATCGTATTTTGTTGGAAGCATAGCATATAACACATCTTTTTCTTTTTTTGTGTGTCGAAGAAGCCTCATGCATCTCTTCATTAGAATTTCCACAAAATTGTGTAAGTTTCAGATGTAAGACTTATGTACACCCATAGAGATTTCAGAACGCCTTTTTATTTGTTCCGACACCAACTGTGTAACTAGATTTCTAACAAATATTCTGCGCCGTATTTTCATGCTGTTGTTCAGCATATGGATATTCTGAGCATTTATTCCGGCAATATTCAGTACGGTGTAAAATATAACCATAGGCCACCTTCTGGTGTTCCTGGCTACATTATATGTACCAACCATTTGGTCCACAGTGTCAACTCCTGACTTGGTTTGGTTGTAATATTCTATTATTTCAGGCTTCTTGGAATCTAAATTGACGTCGTTATCAAAATGCATACTTGAAGCTAAAATTACGTTTCTTCCTTTTTTGGGTATATGAGATACAAGTGTGCAATCTGCGCCAAAAGCAAATAAGTTGGACTTTTCGGCCCTGTTTTTAGGAGATACCAATTCAGGAGGTAATTGGGGCTTATTCTTACGAACTGTTCCTACATATGAAAGTCTCTTCTTTTTCAAGTCAGCGATAAGATTTACATCGGTGAACTAATTATCAGCAGTAATGTTACGTCCTGAAGAGTAAATGGGTTCTGCAAGTCTCTTGATTACGTCCACTGGTTTATTACTATCCAAGTAAGGTCCTTCGGGCTGCTTACCTGCATATATGTCAAGATTCCCTGTGTATAATATTTTCGAATCGACCATTGCAAAAAGTTTTATTCCATATTTGCTGGGCTTGGATGGAATATATTGTCTAAACCCACACTTGCCTCTAAATGCAGGTAACATTTCATCTATTGTTACATTCTGCCCCATAGAATAGCATAATTTACAATTCTCTACAAATATTGTGAAAAAGTCTCTCACAGCCGCTAATTTATCAACTTTCATACGTTCTAAGCGGGTAAGTTTGTCATCAAACCTAATACTATTGTGAATAAATCTAAATCTCCGTAAAGACATAGTCAGTCTAAAAAGTTCTATCCCACTACCATCTGTTGCCCATAGGTCCTGCAAATTTAGCCGATTGTTGCGATGTAACCCAGCTAGATATAAAAGACCTAAAAATGCTTTCAACTCTGTTTCATCTAATCGCTTGGCATCTCTATCTCTGGAATAGCGGCTCGCAATAGAATCGATATAATTATTAGTATGAACAAAGATAAGATCTATAATATTCTTACTAATAAAACAATTCCAAGTTTCAAGTTCTGTCTTGGCATTTTTTGCGTATGGTCGAACAAATGGGAGTTGACATACAATATTTTGCGGCTGTCTTCTAATTTGTTTTCTTATTGGATTTTTCCTCCATTTTGATTTTTTATCCTTTCCGAGAAAATACTCATCATTCGTGTCCAATTCACATTCACTTTCTTCACAAGAAATATTTTGTTCAGTATCCGAATCTTCTGATCGAACTTCCACATAATCATCATCTTCTAAATCACTTTCATTTTCGCATTCGGTTCTTTCATTCTCATCGTCGGACTCAAGTAACATTCGTTGAATCTCTTCAATATCTGATGGATTATCTAATCGGTATATTTTTCTAGACATTATCAACATTAAAGAATAAAACAAACACTAACGTCAGAGCTCGCGGTATCTCTCAGATACAATTCACTAACCTATATCATTCAACCTCAAATAAAAAGTGTTATAACAAACAGATGATAGAAAGACCGCGGAATAACAATTATACAATGCGCATGCACAGCTAGACGAAACCGCCAAGCCTACACACAGGATATATGTAAGAATTTTTAATACAAATAATGTGTGTATCTCTCAGATCAGATCGCGACCTCCGCAGGGTTAAATTCAAATTTCTATTAACATCAAATTTTATTCTTTTTTAATAACATAAATATAGATGTGGAGGAGTACCTACCCAGGCAGTTAGTAAAATGATTAGATTATAGTACAGAAGTGAGCGCCAATAACATTGAAAAACCAAACGCATATAACGCTTAAAATTCATATAAGCCTAAAAAAATTCCACATAACTAATTAAAATTCCAAATTTTTCGGATAAATGTTCCAAAGAAAAGTGATGAGTTTATATGTGGGCAATAGCATTTTTACAAGTTTAAATGAATTTGTTAAGGTTATTTTCAAGAAAATCCTAAAAAACTTTCAAAAACCTATTTTGTAAAATAAGTGGAAGGTAAATAATATTTTGTAGAAGGTTGCTGACTGGTTGAAAAAACTGGTCCGTAAACAGTCCTGAACGGGTTGGTCCTGCTGTCGCACTATTTATATGAATCAAACTGCCCCTTCCTATTCTGTCCTAGGTGGGAATTGATTCATTTAATATGCTTCTTTGCTCTTCGGATCCTACGAATTTATAATGATTCGAATTCCATTACATACTGCCACCAATCCTCAATAAAATAATTTAACCCGAAAAAAGTTAGCTATTTTAATTAGCTTTAAATATAAAAAAAAAAAATTATAAGTTAATTTTTTATATTCTTAAAGCTTAAATTCAAAAGGTAATATTATATCATGTTGTTTGACAGAAGAAATGTGAGATACATATGTTGTGTACATTTAGCTTGTTTCTAGCAGCTAGCAGGCAAAATATAATACATTTGGCTAACGTACAAATTGTGTCTACTTTCTGTAACAGCTAACATTGGTAACAACACAACTAAGCCTTTGGTAACCTTACTAAAGTATTATATATACAAAGTAGGCCAGCCATAGTAGTACTCCTTCCCATGTACATATATATATATATATCCCTTGCACACACCGTTCGTGCCTTCAAGCTATGCCTCAATCCTTTACTCACCTTACTCAACATCTTGTAATATATTACACTGTTCAACTCTACTCTATTCAACATGAGCTCTCTCATTCCATCTTCCACCCTACCATTGTTCTATCAAACCATCCAGACCCCCTGTAGAGTACAGTTGCTGCACCAAAATCCATCTACCAACACATACATTTTATATATATATATATATATATATATATTTACTAAGTTTGTTAAAAAAAAAAAGAAAAAGTAATTTATAGTACTTCTATTGCAAACTCGGACATTTGAAATTTATCTCAAACTTACACCAATTCACTCTTCCTATATTACACTGTATCCAGTACCCTCGTTACAATTGTATAAAGAAAATGAGCTACTAGAACATTTGCCAAATAGCTCTAAAAATGTTGCTTTCTAAAGCATTTCACGTTTTTTTTTTTTTTCACTTTCATGGCTTTAACCAATTTCCTTACCATAGAGAGACTTAAATATTTCCTCCTATTTCTTAACTAATAAAAGGTATTTTCATAATAATACGGTTTCTTTCTTTTTTTTTGGACTTTTTCTAGAAAAAGTTTTGAAATTGTTATTTTATTGGAAGTACATGTTTGAGGTTTCATGATTTCGAAATATCACAAAAACGAAATATCGCAGGAAGTTCAAATTTAGTATTATCAATTTTTTTACTTTCTCTTACTCCTAGTAAGAGGAATTATTGTAATCGTGTAAAAATTTTCGATATCGAGTTTTCACCGGAAATATTTCCGTTGAGGTCTTCTGAGCCCAAAAAAAGTGGTTTTTAGCAAATGGTCTGTGTGTGTGTGTGTGTGTGTGTGTGTGTGTGTGTGTGTGTGTATGAACAGCATAGCTCAGAAACCAAAAACCATAGAAAGTTGAAACTTGATATTCCATTTAGTAAGTATCACCATGGGATCTGACAGTCCGTTAACTGTCAAAATTCCTCAACCGGAAGTACCACTATACTAGTTTTTTTTTTGTTTTTTACTTTTTCACGATTTTTTCAAAAATGGCTCCGACAATTCTCTTGAAATTTTTTATATAAACTAAACATGCAAATAATCTACAACTTTTATATGTATAAAACATTTCTTTGGGAAAATTCATTTAAGGGCACTTTTTGTAGAGAGATGGGGTTATGTTTTTTTTTTGTTTTTTTTATAGTGCTATCATAATTTGATTATACAATTCTATCATTCAAACAAAATTAATTAGAAATAAATAGATGGCTAAAATTCCGGGTTTCAAGAACATTAGTAAAACGGAAGTGCGCTTTTACTGAACAGTTTTTTTTTTCGCAGTTTTCGATGAATTTCGTTAAATTTTGTACACAAATTATAAAATTTGTCAATTATAATTTTGAGAATAGGAGTAAGAGAAAGTTGTGTGAGTGTTTAACACCAGATTTTTGTTTTGTTTTTAAATTAGGGTATTATACATTTAATGTGGCATTATATTATATATTTCATTGTGGCATGTGGCACAAACGATTTGTTTAAAATCTATTAACCGGTTTAGCTAACTTCGGTGATTATTTATTATAATAGATTTTTTTTATTTTTTAACGATTTTATCGAAAATCAATCGCAATTTTTTTTTTTTTTGGAACTTTGTATACTATCTAAACAGATACCTATCTATCACTTTCATTGTAAACCTTTATCCATGAAAATTGATTTTTCTGGGTTCTGGAGTAGCAGTAACATTAAGCTTTTCTCCAAAGTACCACTTTAGTATAATGTATGGTTTAGCCATAACATTAAAATACTTTAGAAACATTATGATCCTATAGGTTTTCGTGGCCATTGTCATGGAGTACACTTGAGTTGCGAGTTGAGATCGCATAAGTGGTTTCCTAGAAACCGACGTTTCGTCCATATTGCATATTTGCATATAGCTTGCAAGGTGTTACGACACTAAAAAGGCTCATTGTAATGTGGGCAAAACGTCGGTTTCTAACAAATCATTGATGCGGTCTCATTATAAACTTTAAAGAAATTTGCTTAACGGAAAGTGGTCTATAAAGAATAGTTTTTGAGTTTTTTTGATTTTTTTTTCAACGATTTTCATTAATCTTGGAATGCTCACTTAACCAAATATAAGCTTATTACCTTTATGTAGAAATAATGTTCTGGAAAAAGTCTTGGAAAAATAGGGTGCTGTAGAATCTGCGACGTTAAAGTTTCTGCCCACTCACTACACCGTAACATATTAGGACCGTAACTGTATCCAACACATGCAAACTAATATTCTTTGTATTGTAGATAGTATCAAACAATACCCACTAGACCGTTCCGCGTCACCGGCCAACACCGGAGCATGCTATGACCGTACCTTGAACAATTTGACTGGAGAGAATATTTTGCAGGTATCGGCAGCTACCAAACCTGCTGCGTTGTTGTTGCGTATAATCCACGTTATAACCGCATATGCTCCACGTTGTTATCCCTGTTATGTTACAAAGCTTAGTTTTTTTACTTGCCATTAAAACGTATGCACGTGTATAAAGTGAGTATAAAAAAAATGGAGGACGAAAAATTAATAGAATATGTTCGTAAATACGAATTTTTATATAATTTACAACATCCAAAATATATGTATAATGGGTTTGTAATGGTGAGAAAATGATTTGGTTTAGATAAATAAAGTAGAAGTTAAGTTGAACACTGTATAATTTAAAAGCACTAACTGCCTGGACTTTATACTAAAATATATAGAATGATAGTGAGGTAAAGAGTAAGTAGATGACACGTTGTGACTGCTGTACGAACTGTGCTATATGACTCCTGAATACTCTCCCGTCGTTGTATTTAAGCAGGGGAGAAACTGCTTAAATACAGCGACGGGAGACTATTCAGGAGTCATAAAGCAGAGTTCATACAGCAGTTACAACGTGTCATCTACTTACTCTTTACCTCACTACGATTCTATATATTTTATTATTATTATTGTAGTTCGGGTGCCTAATGGCGCGGGACCTAAGCCTATGTGGCCTTTATCCCCCCGATACCCCCCTATCCCCTTAATAAATCTCCCCCGGTAGCTTACCGGTTAATCTACAGTATCCCAAGATATCCCGAAACTCCAGCTCGCGCAGACAATCCTGCGAGAGTGATGCCCTCCCAAAAACACGAAACCTAGTACCAGCGAAACGGGGACACTGACAAAGGTAGTGGTACACCGTTTCCCTGACTCCGTCGTCACAGTTCTGACAAATGGGACTAGACGTCCTCCCTATATAACAAGTGGCTGGACACCCAAGTGTGTCCAGTCACTATCCCTATCAGGGTCCTCAGACCCGTCCTACTAAGTGACAGGAGATACTCCGAAGTTCCCTGCCTACTTGTCTTTATAAATCTTTTAGCTTGGAGGCACCCCTGCGTGTCCCCCCCAGCGTTTCTCCAAAACTTTCGTCTCCCAAAGTCTAATCTGTTTGTCACGAAACGTCTTTGTGACAGCCAGGGCTGGTTCAGGACCGCAAAATGGTTGAGATGATCCCTCCCTAGCCAACTGGTCTGCCCTCTCATTCCCCTCTATTCCCGCGTGTCCGGGTATCCAATAGAGGCGCACCGTACCCCTCCGAGCTAAAGCATGGAGCTTCCTCCGACATTCTCCCACTAATTTCGAACTCTACCAAGGCTTACTCAAAGCACTTAGTGCGGCCTGGCTATCCGAGAAAATCCGCACTTCCTTGAACTCTCCCTGCCACTCCCCCACCAGGTGGCAGTCTTCAATAATGCCCACCACCTCTGCCTGAAAAACCGTGGCCAAACCACCCAAGGCCACCGAACTCCCTCTATCCAACTCCTGAAACCATGCTCCCGCCCCCGACAGGCCAGTGCCTTCCTGCCTAGAGCCATCTATATATTTTAGTGTAAAGTCCAGGCAGTCAGTGTTGCTTTTAAATTATACAGTGTTCAACTTCACTTCTACTTTATTCATCTAAACCAAACCATTTTCTCTCCATCACAAACCCATTATATATGGATACCGTCAAGAAAGAGATCGCATGGAACGTTAGAACGGGAACCAAACAGGTACGTTACGGTTATCATACATGTTGTATACGGGAATAGAATAGCATTGTTGATCCGTTGCAATGGGCATAGATAGTGATCGGAGCGCCTGACATGTCCCTATTACGGTCCTAGTATGACACGACATAATGGGCGAGACCTTTAATTTTACTTTAATGTTATGATTATTTTATATTATGTGGTGATACCATCTACTATCTATGATGTAGTGTTTCAACTACTACCAACAAAGAAGATACAACTCCTCTACCTTAACCTATCTTTTTTGTCATAGGAATAAAATTTCACGTTTTAAAACAGAAATTGTTAATTTTTATAATTAATACAACTACAGTAAAAGAAAGTCTTTATTCACATATGATAGTTTTGTCATTGAACAAGTTGCATACAGAAGCAGAACGGGGGTAGTTTCTAAACAGAGAGGCTTGGGCGATTTTGCAGATAATTTTTAATTGCTATAATCTAAAGTTATTTGCTTGGTCACTCGTTTAGGTTATGCTAATCCGAAACGTTCACCTAACAGTTTTGCTATGATATCGCTTATTTGCTTAAGAGGGTCATAAATTAAATAGAGCCCTTAGAGAAGTTTTAATATCATGCGTCTTTAAAGTTGACCAACAATACATGTGGCAATTATTTCCCTCTTATGTTAATTCGCTTACCGTATGTTCTCGCGTCTCTCGATTTTCGCATAGCTAGCAGATGTTCAAGATTATTTTAGATATGATGTTTTCAGTTTAAACCAACGTGCACGAATGCATACGTTACTTTATTGGGTGGTACCGCTCTGTATGGCTTCTTGCCATGGGTGGGCTTTGGATAAAGAAATAGGAAATTTTAATGAATGATTTTTTTTATTATTTTGGCAAATATGAATGGAAAAGGATTCTTAAATCTGATATATTTAATCAAAACATAAATGTTTCTGGTAAAAACCCACTTTATAAAAGTGGATATGATCTCCAATAATTTCTTTTTATAACAGAAAGGAGAGGGAAAGGGTTAGCTCAGTGGTAGAAATTCATTAAATAATTTATTTACATCAACATGATACAATACCGCAACAATGATTGGTTAGAGTAAAATATTTCTAGACAAAACATTCCTCCCCCATCCATAGTCGTTGACCTTGTTTTTAATAATTAACACAGCAATAAACAAGTCGAACCTTTTAATTATATCTAATCTCTCTTCATGCTAGTATTACTTTACAAATAATTCAGTTAGTATAACATAAGTGTTAGAAAGTTTTAGTGGTGGCGCGCTAGTAGTGGTTGAACAAGCTATTTATAAGGCAGTAAACTCACACTTCTAAAACTATTCAAATATAACTTTAATAAATTAAATGTCAAATGGCTTTACACACCATTACATTCACAATATCGTTAAAATGTTTTTAGATACTACTTTTGTTACAAGTTAGTCGGTTATTCGATTTGATCGGTCGATATTGTCATTCGATTTGAATAATCTAAATGGAGTTACGTTTTATCATTAATTTTTACGATCTATAAGTGATAAAAATTTCCATTTAGATTGTATCAATAATTAAAGTTTCATTTTTAACTAATTTTTATACTTTATATTATATTAATAGAAAAGTTAAAATCTCCGCGATTGTAGAGAATTGCCATTTTCATAAAAAGTTGTTCATAAATTTAATGAACATTTATTATATTTTAACTTTACACCGATTTTGTGCTTTAAACTTGACTATTTTAGCTTTTCTTCCTTTTGTATTTTACATAAATATAAATAATTTGATAATTGACAAATCATCTTGACAAAATTTGGACCCCACTGTCTAGATGAGATTGGAGCATAAAGCTGTTCTTTCATTTTATTACTGTTGGAGCGGAACTATTGTTTTAAATTAAAGATTTTTATACAAATAATAAAGAAACACTTTTTCAACTTACAGAAATAAAATTGGGCCATTTGGTATCTTATAATTCTGGCTTTCCAAAAAGTACTATTAATTTTTGTTTTTAATTTGAGATGCTATGGTCATTGGCGCCCGGAGCCTTCTCAGTGTACTGCCGGTCTCTCGACAGTGTTCTCTCGTTATTACAGATAACATTGTCCCATCTTCGGACAGTGAGTTGTAGAGGCTCCAGACTGCTGGATTTGAACTTGGCACCTCCGCGCCGCAAGTCCACTTAGCTAATCCCTTGCCTTAATAATTATTTAAATTATTAATTTATGGTGAGTAAATTCCAACAATTTTGGCACGTTGAGCCCGGAGGAGATTATATTGCAAGAAGAACTATTGGGGAAGGCCCTTAATCTCATCATGAAGACGGGTAGTTTCCCCAACGAGACACAAGGGGGACGGCAAACCTCAAAAAACGTATATTTTCGGTGAGAACTTAATTTTTGATAAATCATGTGAATTGAGTAACTTTCTTTATAGAAGAAAGGACAAAAAAATAAAAAAATGAGCTAAACAAAATCATAGAATTACTTTTCCCAATCATTCGAATAAAAATAGAATAGAATGAGGAGAAAATCTGGTCCGAAATATTCATCTGACTTTCCCTTACTGAAATTTACATAGTTTTATAATAGAACTATCTTCCATCAAACATATAATTCTTACCAAATGTTTAGTTGCCTTCAATTTATATGAATGGTAGAATTTAAACTTTATTGTCGACTTCTTTTAGAAAAGCGTAACCTCCCACACCCACAAACCCCCATAAATGAATTTCTCTGTTTGAGTTTCAAACAAAAGTTATAGGCATCTGTATGTATAGTTACTATAGCAAATTTAATGAAAGCCATCGGCATTTTTTAGAGAAAATTGCAGAAAACTGAAAAACCGATTTTCTTCAAACTTGATTTTGGCAACATATTGTAATGTTTTTCCCTCTAAACTAGCTACTGCAACTAGTTTTAAGAGGGTTCGTATAGATAAAATACTCTAAACTTCATTAAACGCCAATTTATTGTTGTAAACAATAAATTACAAAATACAAGACTTATTAATATTTAATTACTTCACAGTTTAAACCACAAAAAGTTCAGTTTGTTCACTTTTTATACACTTTCCACAAACTAGTGACTTCGTTTGTAACTAGAAAACTTTCCCAACTCTCTGTGGTCCCACTATTTATACCGGTGGAGAATGTTCTGGAACTTCCTCGATTCTTCTACAAAGAGCTAGAGTGCGTCGCCAGCGCTTCCTACCTCTTTCCTTGAAGTTCCTAATTCCTCTCCTAGATGGCACCACTGCGTTACATTTAATTGATATCTAAATGATACTGTATGGGTGATAGAATCGTATAATAAATTAAAATAGCAATTTAGTGGAATACATAACTCCACCTCTCCAAAAAAAAAAAACAACTTTGAATTAATTTTTCTGGAGAAATGTTTCAAATAAAAAGTTATGTCTGTAATTAATAAGAAAAGTTTAAACAAAATCGTTGCAGCCGTTTTTGTGAAAATTTTTAAAATCTAAAAAAAACCCATGCATTAAAGTGGTACTTCTGATTTTCTCCAATACCTTATATGAACTCTCCTGATGGAACTAAACGAAATATCAAGCTTGAGCTTTCAGTTATTTTCCATTTTTATTTATGCTGAGCACACACACACACACACACACACAACACACACACACACACACAACACACACCAATTGCTAAAAACTACTTCCTCAAACGTAAATTTGCATAAAAAATTCTATACGATCGCAGTAAGTTCTCTTACAGTTGTGTAAGAGTGAGTAATAAGGGTGGTTAATCCCAGTGACCCATGACCGCAACTGATAAGCATCTAATGTGAATTCTTCCGGTAGCATAATGTTAATTGCCATCTCAGTGCATATGCATTCACAAGGCTGGAGCGTTCACAAGCAGACCCCCAAAGCCGCCTGAGAGGCATTACTGTGTAGCTCGATCTTTCGGGCGATTCATCGCCCACCTGGAAGAATCTAATCCTCACCGTTGGGTGTCTCTTCTTCTGCCATGTAACATCCACATATTTGCCAGATTCATTAGACTCATATGTTTTCTGAGCCTAAAGGGCCCTGTTAAGCATGTCTACCATAAGCTTCTATGAGGATCCTCTAATAAGCTCATTCGCTTTCGTTTAGTCAGACTTATGATTTGCTTGCGAATCCAAGACAAAAATCTGATTTGGCAAAACCCGCAGGAAAGTTCCGAATTCGTAAATAGTGTGTTTGAAACACACCTCGGGCCATTTCGTCCGTTTTGTTTATTACATGGCAACCACGATTTAGCGAGCATAATATAGAATTGCTCACCTAGGCAATAAATATTCAATAAAAACAATAGTTATTTTTACTTTGTAAATGAATTTATTTCACTAAATTTAAAATCTAAAGTTTTTAAATTATTTTTTTCTTTTTTTTAACCAAAGACATAGAAACAATGTGATTTTGATTAGAACATTAGATCCAACATTGATCATATAATTTAGGTTGTTGGCCACATTCAGGAGTTTAAAAATGAAATGATATAGATTACATCAACTTAGTGTGATGATAGCATTAGGTGTCTATAAAAAAGTTTTTGATGGAAAAAAAAAGTAATAAAAGCAAAAGAAATCGAAAACTGAACTGTACTAGTAAGGTGAAGAACTGTAAAGTGTATGGCCGTGATTAAAGGGTGTTATACTGTAGACTGTAAAAGAAACTAGTAGGGTCCTCGTTAATGGGCCCTGGTAGCGCTCAGTCTTGGTCGCTGCCTATTTACCAGTTTTTGTTAGCCTACTACTTCTATTTCTAGTAGTAATTCGAAGGCAATGGCTAACCTAATGGAGACAGTGATTTACTGGACCGGATATAACCTTGATTCTACCATCTTCCTTTCTTCACTTCCTCTTCATCCTAAACTAGTTCTTACTATTTACAACTTCCATACTGACTACGTCTTTACATATTTACATCTTTACATCTTTACATTTTTACTATTTACATGTACCATACTGGCCAGTCAAACAAAAGCCCTGCCCTAAACTATAATGTGCCATTTCTCTTATAAACAAAACCGCATTCTGATAAATGTGTATTTAATTACACATAGAAAGACATAGAGTTTCTCTCTAAGCGGTGTGATGCTCTTGTATACTGGTTAGCATAAATTATTTACTACTAAAAAGGCATGTAGTTTATTTAACTAAATGAACTAGAGAAACTTCCTACTAATGTTAAATTTTATTTTTCATTAATTATATGTATTATTTAATGTAATATTAGACTAAACAATCAAGTTAATTACAATTTGAGTGATAATTGTTGGATTCAAACTATAAATATTTTTGTTCAGTCAAAATATATTAACAGTAAAAAAAACAAAATCAGGTAGGCAGTAATGAATGATTATATTTCATTAAATGCATTGATCAGGATTTTTGTTCAAATAAGGTTTTTTCTTTTTGGAACGCTAACAGGTTGAATACTATAAATCCAAGATAGTACAAGAGATAGATAGATTAGTCTTTATTGAATATATTTACATTTTTTACATTAATTGTATCAATTATTGTTATTTACTATTACTATTATTAAATTAATATAGATACATTGAATGTATTCTAAATATTATATAAAGACAAAATCAATGGCCTAAGCCGTCTGAGGAGGCTAATAGTATATTTAATATATTTAATGTTTATAAAGATTTTAGAAACAAAACAAAGAAATATAGAGAATTCTATTTAAATAAAAATTAAATCTTAAAGAAATAATAAAAATGTCTAAATAAAATTAATTTTTTTTCTCTCATATTTTTATTTATCTCTATTTTTTACTTTTTATTTTTAATAATTATTATTACTGTTTCTTGTAAAACAATTTCTATCATTACATTACTTTCAAAACGAAACTTTAATAATGCAATATTTTAGTTCTAAGGTCCAATGCGCTTCTACAATAGTTAGCCAGCAACTTCCAATAACTCCCATTTAATAAGTCCAGCTTATAAATTTTATCAATATTTTCATTTTTTAAAAATTGCAACCTTACTTCTCTATATCTGCTACATACAACAAGGAAATGGTGTAAAACTTCAATTTCATTTGAATGGCCTTTTGACATGTAGAATATTCATTTTCATCTTTATATACACGAAACGGGGCGTAGCCGAGATGCAATAGCTCTCCAATAACTTTAAATATAATTCTTTATACTTGATAACGGTAAGCTACTGTAATGGAATCGTTTGTTGTGGTTCCTGATGTAGTAGATGTCTTGAAGAGGGCGGAAGTTAGTTAGAGATTTTGGAAGTTAGTGCTCGAATTATTAAAACGGATTTTATAAAAATAAACTGTATTTGAACAATAATTTGAACGTTAGAAATGGTAACTAATAACAACAAAATACTTAGTAATAAATAGAAGATAAATAACTAATAAATGATTAAAATAAATGAACTAAAGTGCACAACTAAAAGATGATAAGTTTGAATAATACTGTATAGGGACGCGTAAACTGCTGCTCTTATCTCAAAACGTACTCGTCAGATAGATAATGTTCTCGTTGTATATGATAAAGTTATCCCCTCTTCCAATAGGGCGAGTTTATATATTAGTGTGGCTACACTCACACCAAGACATCTGTCCTAGTGTGCGACCTTCGTAATTCGGTGACCGCCTGATTTAGGTCAGTGGCCAACCTTATCGGCGCTTGCTTTTGATGTAGGGTATTTACCCTTGATTTGTGTTTGGCTGCGGCTTTGTCTTGAAGTCAGGCGCTGGGTATTGCCACTAGTTGTAAATTATTCTTTCTTTGGTGTTTGACATTGCTTTGACATGTCAATGACTTTGCCATGTCATTACATCATCTGTCATTACACTACTGTATAAATAATTATCGGTCATACTATAACATAATTCTTTACCAAACATATACCTACCTGCTAGAGCTGTTAGTATCCTCTAAAAACTTCATTTTATAATGCTCTGTTAATGCCTCCCCAATCAAATGTAATTGATCAACCAACCCATATGTGAATATTTTGCAAGTTTAACGTGTCTCCCAAATTGAATTTCAAAATATAATTATTTATTTCACGAACCCAAGACATGTCTCATTTAATAATTTCCATCGTAATAATCCTTGGCAGTCTGGGAATTTGGCATGTTCAACACCTTAATTATGTACTGATGGTGAACTTTCATTGTAAAGAGTAATGTCGGCCCTATTCCCGTCTCTGTATGTATGAATGAGACGCGTGTATTGGTTTGGCAATCTAAATAATTTTTTAATAAATTATCTATATAATTTTTCCACATCTTCTTGCCATTCTCCCCCCCATACTTGGGCACCATAACACATAATCGACCGACAAGCACTATAAAATATTCTCAGCTTCGCCTCGAACGGTACCAAATTACTCTCCATCAATCGCTTCCAAACTGAATTTAAAGTGGACTTTGATTTTTTTCGGCTTTTCTTTATGATTCTCAAGAAATGATAATTTGGGTGTATTTCACGAACCCAAGACACGTCTCGTTTAATAATTTCCATCGCAATAATCCTTGGCAGTCTGGAATTTGGCATGTTCAACTCCTTAATTATTTACTGATGGTTAACTTTCATTGTAAAGAGTAATGTCGGCCCTATTCCCGTCTCTGTATGTACGATTGCGGTGTGTAATACCTGCGCACCCACAATAATGTGGGTCTGTAATTGAGCAAACCAACTTACTATACGAGACAAATCGCTTTGCACAGCAACCAAGAATATAAGAGATCTTTATAATAACTAAATACTTAAATTGATTCACAACCTTAATTTCCTGCTTAATTTCCACTTTTCCTTTTTTGATTTTCCCCCTCCGTTACAAAAGATCATTATTGTAGATAATATTCGTATAATATTTAATCCTAATTTTTTTGGCTTAACATTATTTGAAAGAGAAAACGTTCGGCCTTTCTCAGTTGTTGTTACCTCGGAATGAAAACAGCTTTCTGTCACTTTCTGAAACTGTTCATCTTTTTGCAGAATATTTCCATTCTGTTTATAACGAAAAATCATTTTTGACTAAATTGCCATTTTCTAATAATAGCCATAATAAATTTACTAAGTTTTATATTTCCGAAGAATAAATTTCTACTAGTCTTTATAAACTTAATGTATATATATATATGCCCTGGCCGCTTGGCCTCCTTCATTTTGTAAAAATCTATATAACGTATTAGCATATGCCCTTAGTATAATTTTTGACACATCTTTAATCTTTGTACATATCCAACTAAATGGACATTTTCCATGGCAACTCCAATTCTTAAATCCGGAGATAAATCTGATATTGCTAATTACAGAGCAACCAAAAAAATTATCGGTTTTTCCTAAAGTTTTTGAAAGAAATTTTGTTCTATAAATTTTCCCCGAAATTTACTCCCGTTATTTACACAATTTCAGCATGGCTTCATAAAAAAAAAGGAATCTGTAAACTCTAACCTGGTCAATTGCTCTCACTTTTTCCATGAATCTTTAAATACTGATGCAGTCCTAATTCATTCAATCTACACAGAAGTTTTTGCAACGCTTTTGATAAAGACTCGTACAAAAATTCTTATTCATAAGTTTGAACTTTATAAATTCTCTTACTCAATGCTAAGTGACATTTATATCTATTTGGATAATGGTTTTATTTCTGCTAAAATTGAATCTAATATTTCAGTAAAATTTGAAGCAACTTCGGGAATTCCACAAGGATCACATCTGAGACCTTTCCTTTTCAATTTGTTTATAAATGATGTTGTGGATATTTTTTAAAAATTATAATGTCCTCATTATTGTGCTAATGACTTTAATATATATTCCATTAATAATAATGCTCAGGATGCCATAAATCTTTAAAAATAATTTAATATATTTATTAAAATGTTGTGATATTAATGATATGAGATTAAATATTAACAAATGCTCTGTGATTATATTCTCCAAAGCTAAACCATAAAATTTTATTTAATTACCAACTTACTAATATTATATTAACACGAATGACTATTCGTGAGAAATTTTGGAGTTTATTTTGAATCAAATCTCTCTTTAAATCTTAGACTTTATCTACAGAAATAGTAAATGTTAATGAAGATTCTCTATCATCAGCAGTATTGATCATAGAAACAACAATTTATTTTTTATAAAATTTTACAAAAGAAATTATAGTTTTCATTACTATAATAATAATAATTTAAACAATAATAATAATAATAATTACTATAGACTATATAATAATTTATTTAAAGATTGATGTATTTTTGATAAATCTTGGGATTTACCTTAATAAAGAAAGTTTTAAATATTCTTAGAGACTCGGATACATACAAATAATAATTAATAAAAAATATTACGCCAGATTTTATAAAGAAATTCTGTTTTCTCTTATTTTCCATTTATAAGTTTCTTAAAATTACTTTAGTGGCTCTTTTTTATTCATTATATATTTTGTATTTAATTCTTATATAAATTTTATTTTTATATTTTTATACTTGGTTTACTCTTTTTTCTTTTTTTGTTCTGTATTTATAATATAATTAATAACTTGATATGATTTGGTAGTTTATGTTCTTAATTGAACCATGTTTTTTTATATACATTTTCTTTTATTGTGTTTTATGGGCTGTGTCCCCGCATAATAATTAAATAAATAAATAACAATCTACACTTGTTCTTACACGACAAACCTATTGGCATATTCCTAATTACTGTGACTGACTTCAATACACAAATAACTTTCACATAAGGGACTATAATACTTACAGATCAGACCATTCTAATAATAGACCGCATGACGGGACTACAGTGCTTTTCGCAGATCCTTATCACATTATCTACTTTGTTCCCACCACTTTGATTTCCTACAATTCACTATTATCACTGTAGCAACAAACCTCATTCATTTTAACATTTTATCTGTATAACGTCCACCTATCAAACCTATATAATATAAACAACGATTTGAGATTTTTTTTAATTCCTTAGACAATAGATTTCTCAGGGTGGCGAATACAATGCTAAACACCCTCCATGTGATTGTCGCGTTTTAAATTCCAGAGGAAAACCCTATATTCAACACTGATACCCACGAAGTATGGAGTAATATAACCCATGGAACCCATATGCTGGCCAACTTCTCTGCCAAAGCAAACTGACATCCTTGATATCTTTGTCACATCCATTTATAATTCATTCTAGATAAAAGTAAATACTGTACATGACTGCCTCTTTTCAGAATAAAGTCCTCTGCATCTTATATTCAGAAATTACTCTCAACATATACTTAAAACTCCTGATGTAGTTGACTGCACCTGAATGCAGTACATCATGTAACTCAATCCAATAAAAATCAACTCGACCATGCAAACAAACAGCATTTGACAAATGTAATGTTATGGTGTGGTGTGTGTGTACAGGTAGCTTGTGGCGTGAGCGTTTTAGCGAAAAGGGCTTGTAATTATGTTTGAGATAGAATGTAAGAATAATTAAGAAGTCACCACTGTTTTATAAATAATTATATTGGGTTGGTGCAAAAATAATGCAGGTTTTTGAACTTTCATCTTTTGTTTACTTCTGCTTGCCAAGTAAACAAAGATAATCCTCCAGTCTAGGTAATGGATTATAAACAATGTTTATTAATGTTGTTTTTCCTCAAATATCAGTTTAGTTTGGTTCCATTTTGTATGAGTTAAGACCTCCGATATTCACCATGTCAAAAAACAAGATTTTCGTCAAATTTATTTTTACGAGTTCAAACTTGGTCGAAGTGCGGCTCAAACTGCGCGTAACATCAATGTTGTTTGGGGTGAAGGAAGCATCAGTGAATGTACAGTGCAGCGATGGTTCCAAAAATTTCGTGTTGGAGATTTTGATCTCGAAGACAAGGAAGGTCGCGGTAGGCTCTCTGTTGTTGGTCACGACCATCTTAGGGCATTGGTGGAAGATAACCCTCGCAAAACCACTCGGGACTTTGCGAGAGAAGTTAGTGTTGACCACTCAACAGTCGTTCGCCATCTCGAACAAATTGGTAAAGTTAAAAAGCTCGACACGTGGGTACCTCACGAATTGACCCAGAGCCAAAAACATCGGCGTTTTGAAATTTGCAATTCTCTTCTGTTGCGCTACCAAAATGAACCATTTCTTAATCGAATCGTGACATGTGATGAAAAATGGATCCAATACGACAACAGGAGACGGTCAGGCCAGTGGCTGGACAAGGATGAAGCACCAAAACATTTCGCGAAACCAAGCCTGCACCCGAAAAAAGTAATGGTGACAGTGTGGTGGTCTACTGCAGGTGTTATTCATTACAGCTTCCTAAATACTGGCGAAACAATCACGGCTGAAACATATTGTCAAGAAATTGACAAAATGCATAGGAAATTGCAAAATCTTTGTCCAGCATTGGTGAATCGGAAAGGACCAATTCTTCTTCACGATAACGCCAGGCCACATATCGCAATGCCAACTCTCAGGAAACTTCAGGAATTGAAATATGAAACACTTCCGCACCCTCCATACTCCCCCGATCTCTCGCCGACGGACTTCCACTTATTTAGACAACTTCTTAAGAGGAAAAAATTTTAGGGACCGAAGTGAAACCGAAAATGCCTTCCGCGAGTTTATTGAGAGTTTAAATAAAGATTTTTTAGAAACTGGAATAAAAATGCTTCTGACACGTTGGCAACTATGTGTTGATAATGATGGAACATATTTTGAATAAATAATCTTAGTTTTATACAAATTATAATAATTTTTTTTTTTGGCATATAAAAACCTGCATTATTTTTGCACCAACCCTATATTATCTCTTAGTAAATTTAAGTATTTTGCAATATCACACTATTATGTTTAAGAAATTAAGTATTTATCAAGATTAATGCAAAGCTCTTATGTTTAACTTATAACTGGCACTGATTTGAAGAGGGCGATTCCTGAAGTGTTCTGTTCTGGCTTTGGAAGCAGAAATGCGACTGTATGGTTTGAAGGCTGAGTTAAGACTATCTACTCTTTACTCTTAGAAAGCTAATGTTACACTCTATTCTTTGGAATTTTTCTCTCTCTAGCGGGGGAATTTCTTTTACAAAAGGTTTCTCCTAACGGGATTTTGTGCCTTTGTTTTTCTATTTGCAATGACCAGATTTAATATACCTGGTTCTAAAATACACTCTTTTTGAAGGTAAATTCACAGCATTAAGATAAATATAAAATATTAAAATACAATTTTCGATACTATAAAATATCCTAAATTATTTTTAAAAACTATTATTTTTCGATTTCGTCCTTCCACTACACAAAGAACCAACTTTACATTTCTCCGACATACTTTTACTTATTACAGAAAAACGAAATGCACCAAGAAGTTGACAGCAAACTAGATATCCATCGTGTAAGAGAAAATACAATCAGTTAACAAGACGATTAGTGCATTGCACTAAGGGAGCTGAGAAATGAGCAATTTTCAAAGTACGCAAACCAACTTACTACACGAGACAAATCGCATTGCACAGCAACCAAGAATTTACTATCATATAAATGTAGTTCCTTCCCATTTTGCAAAAATGACGGCTTATGATCGAGATCTGACCACGATATGGTGCAATTATGTGTCTCGAGAATTATTCACACCCCATAATGAGATCCTTCATAGTTCCATTGGACATTCCTTTACCCCTAAACCTTCGTCTAAAAGCTTTGTACTATTTCTGATATCTCTTTCATATAAAACAGCTTCTTACCAATGCCCCAGGCAATGACCTCATAACATCCAACAGCCTTGGACATTTACCAAAAAAAAGGTGGCAATTGATTTCACCTACACATTTAACGCTATATTACAAAATTTACTCTTCTGTCAAATTTAATCTTTACCAAGATTTTAAAACTAAAAAATTTTCATGTGGTAATTCAATAAAATTGTTAATTACCATGGAAAATGTTAAAACCAATTAAGTTAAAACATTAGTCAGTAATCAACAACTGGGATAATAATTACAATAATTGCCATGACAATAACCACAACTAGGATGACATTATCTGGGTCCTTCACAAATTAACTCTGAAAAATAATTGTGTATTTTTATTTTTTGTCATTTTTTTACTGAATAGTATACAAAATAGTATAATTTATTTAATTGAACTTCAGTTTGCAAAGAAATAATAGAAACTAATTTCCTTATTACAGTAAGAGAAAGTGGAAAGTATAAAATTAACTTTAATTTTCTGCATTTTTTTTTAAACATTTCAACCCCTTTTTTTTTTCCAAATAGGAAACAAAAAAATGTTTATTATGCATTTTTTCACAAAAATTAAAAAAAAAATCTGGTGTGAAACACTCACACAACTTTCTCTTTACTCCCAGTACGCAAAATGATAATTGACAAATTTTATAGTTTGTGTACCAAATTTAATGAAATTCGTCGATAACTGAAAAATGTTACAGTTAAAAGCGAATTCCGGTTTACTAATTTCTTCGAAACTCGGAATACTTCGCCATCTATTGATTTTAACTTAATTAGGTTGGATGATGAAGTGTATAATGAACTAGGATAGCACTTTGAGGAAATACTAACCTCCCCTCCCCTAAAAGTTGCTCTTCAAAGACCAATTTCCAGAGAATGTTTTAGATAAAAGATGTAGATCTTTGCATGTTTAGTGTATATACGATGTTTCAAGATAATCGTCGCAGCAATTTTTGAGAAAATAGCTAAAAATTGAAAAAATCATTTAGTTAAAACAAACACCTTCCGGTTATCCGATTTTTTTTTTTCAAACTGAGAATTTCAACAATATATTTAATTCTAATTAACATTTTTTAGATGACAGAATTGTCTAATAAACTGAAATAACCGTTAAGACGAAAACCTAACCCCACGCCTCCCCCAAAAGTGCCTTTCAATGCATTTTCCCGGAGAAATGTTTCTAACAAAAGTTGTAGCTCTTTGTATGTGTGGCTGATGTTTGAAGTTTAAAGAAAATCGTCTGAGCCATTTTTCGTGAAAAATCCAACTAGTAAAGTGGTATTTCCGGTTGAGGAATTTTCACAGATAACGTACAGTCAGATCCCATGGTGACCTCTAAACGGAATATCAAATTTCAACTTTCTACGATTTTTCGTTTTTGAGCTATGCTGTTCACATACATACATACACACACACACACACACACACACACACACACACACAGAGGCCATTTGCTAAAAATCACTTTTTTGGACTCAGGGGACCTCAAAACGGATATTTCCGGTGAAAACTCGATATCGAAAATTTGACACGATTACAATACTTCCTCTTACTAGGGGTAAGAGAAAGTAAAAAAACGACTTTATTATTGAAGTGTGAACATTGATAATTTTTTGAAATGTTCATCTACAACTAGTTTCATTCGATGAAAAATTGATATAATTTAGGTGGGGGAAATTCGATTAATATTATATACTAAATATTACAATATTCAATACTTTCATGTCACATATCATCTATATGTACTAGATATATATATTAAAATGCATTCATCATTTATGCATTGAATCTGTATGGAAGTATATGCATGATTACCCACTGGTGTATATACATATACTATATAAGTGTGAATGTGTATATATCCAAAGAGAATGTTATTATCTCTTTCTGCCATACGAACTGAGTTTCCATTTGTTTATTAATGGGTATACCTGTATATTACGTATTTTACATTGTATATATTATTAGATATTGTTAGTATTTCAATTTATTTAATTTTCTATTGTCAACTGCAGTAAATATTATTAATAAATGTTCTAGGAGTTGAAAACTGTTTGCCAAGTATAATAACATAAATATTATTTAGTTTTTTAAAAGCCATTTTAGCCACCATACTAAACGTTTTATACTTTTTTTTTTTTTTGTTAATTACATGCAATTATTTTTCTCTCAACAGTTGTAATTTTGAAATATAACCACCATGGGGATTTCATAAATTGCCCATCTTTTTTTATACAAAGTTTTTTTTTTATTTCCCACTATAGTATTTCTTCTTTTCACCGTTATATTTATTTTAGTTAATTATTATTATTATTATTATTTTTAAATTGTGGGTTCAAGTTTTTATAAACATATATAAATTTCCATTATTTTTTTGATGAGTGGTTTTACATATATGTACGCTCGCGGAAGCGTACCCGGAAGTTGTGATGATAGAAGGGGGATGTAGTAGACGCGAAAATAATGGATGCGGGAACAAATACAAAATAAATGATAAATAATAAACAAATAAGGAGATAATAAATATTCTGCCTTACCTAGTGAGGAGCAGATGCGGAGGTAGTAGAATCTGAGGAGAGCTAAATGTTCAACTGAGAGATGCATATACCAGTGGTTTATGTGTTAAGAGATGTGCACAGCTGAGTTTAGCTAGAAGAAGAAGAAGAAGAAGCATATAGTAATCCGGGGGAATTAAGGTGTAGCATCTTGTTATCTTGTGATACTCAGGAAACAGGGCCAGGTGCAAATGAAGGAAGCAGGTTTTAAATAAATATCACCAACAGAAGAAGCAGTAAATTGGTAAAAAACAATTGACTTGCATAAACTCAACAGCATAAGTGAAGTATTTGAGCGTAGAGAGAACGGAAGTAGAGGGAGACGAATGAATTAGAAAATATGATGTAAATATTTTTGGAAATAAGCAGGAACGAAGAATAATAAGGAAGTAGAGTGAGGGGCCACAAAAAAGAGAAGATGGAAAGAATTAGTAATCAATGAAGTTAGCAGGAAAGGATGAATTAGCAATAATCGAATATTGCCCGGCACTCATGTAAGAAAGAGATACAAACCAAACCGACAGATATACGACTGAATAATATGTTTGTATTTTATTGTTTTGACGATAGCAGTACATAAGTTTAGGCGTTCGCCCATCTTTAGGTTCTTGATGAAGTATGAAATCCCTAATTTGCAGAGGCCAAAATCACTTTACAAACATCCATTCAAAGACACCATCCCATCGAAATAGTGTAGCTCATATTTCTAGTGTATCGATCTACTTTCACAATTCCTTGTTTCTACTGATTGAAATGATTTTGCATTTCTATGACTTGAGTTCATTTTTGTACGAAGAGAGCCATGTTTTAAGTTATTTTTATTTGGTGGGAAAGACTTAATTTATTTCTTCTAATAATGTTAAAAATTATAAGTAGCTGATCTAAATTATTCCTGAAGATTCACATAACAAGTTTGCTGTTTTCTTCCTACTGTAATGGCAAGAAGGCAGTCAATTCGCCACATATATGTTGGACTGACTAGCTGCAGCAACGCCACTATTGGTGCCTCCAAGAACGCTTCAACTATGTACCTGTCTGCAGTAGTGTAATCCGAATAAGTTTCAATATGAACAGCCAAGATCTCTCATCAAGAAGCTGCCTCCAGCTCCCACCTAGACATAAAACAAACGGAATAAAAAGCCAACCTTAAGAGCTTAACGAACTGTCACCAGAACAACTTTGACTAGCTGTTAAGGAGCATCAGAAAAGAAGGGTCCACCAAGCCACACTAACTAATCTACAATAATTAGAAAGCAAGAGTTCTTACCAGCCATATCCGCTCTTCAGGCGTTCACATCAGCTAACTCTACCATTCTACATACATCACGCTACCATCATTATTTTAAATTGTTTTACTCCATTTTTCTTCTTTTTTTTGAGGTACTTTAAAATTATTGCAAGAACATTTTACTATTTGAAAAAATGAGAAAACACACGTTTATATTACAGATTTATTATTAAATGAAATTCCACTTTTCAAAATGATCTGAAAGGTACAAGTGTGAACAAATTTCTTAAATCAAACCATATCTCAAAATTCCACAAAATAAGAAAGTTATAGAGGTTTTCACGCGGATACTGTATATACGTATTTCTGTAGTGGAGTTGTTGTGGGGTAGGAAAGAGAAAAATTTGCAACACTGAGTTGCAAAGTAGCATTGGAACTGCACACACGTACTCTTTGTGCTCTGTGAATTCAGTGAATTTTTAGTGGTTTGCTGAAAAGTTTGATATGTTAATTTTACATAAATCTATTCAGTGAAAGATTTTCTACAGTCTGGTGATAGTTGTTCTTTGTAAATTTGATGATTAGAACCTTTCCATTTCGAAATTCTTTAGGAAAAATTAATTGTGTATTTTTATTTGAAGATGCCAATTGATAAAGTCCACGTAATCACACGGAGAGATTTGGTTAGAGAGCGGTTCGTAGTCCCTAGTGGTAGTAATGCGTCACTACGAGAGGGCTCTACCCCTACCGCTAGTAGCAAAACCTTGTGGCTGGGAGGAGAACTTCTATACGATTATTCTAAACAAACTTGATAATTTAAATGAAGAAATGAAATCTCTAAAATCTGAAAGTATGATTGAAACAGATAGTATTATAAAAAAAAAAGTATTAACGATCTTCAGATAAATTTAAATAATAAAATATCTATATTGGAAGATAATTTTACAAAATTAAAAGAGCAAGTTTCCTTAATTAAAAAAGTAAACAAGTTAATTGATAACAACAATAAAATGTTAAAGGCTAAGTTTGGCTTTGGTTTTGGCAAATCAAAGAAAATCAGACTTACTTAATATAATGCCTCGAGATAACGAAAATATTTTTGACTTAATTAAAATCATAGCAGATGCAGTTGAATTTAATTTAAATGAACAACTTTTAGACTAATTATTATCGCCTTAAAACTCCTAATGCTGCTGCTAGTTTGACGATTATTTTGCAGTTTTTAAGAAGTATTGATAAAAACAATTTTCTAAAGAGAGATACTAACTTCTGATTTGTTCAATAATTCTTCTGCTGGAGACACTAAAATGAAAATTTTTTTTTGAAGACATGACCAAAGAAATGTGTAGATTGTATAAAATAGGCAGAACTTTTCTTAAGGATGGACTAATAAAGTTTATTTGGTATAAAAACGGAATTCTAAGAGTTCGAAAAGAAAATGATTCCCCACCGATTATTATAAGGGAAGAGTGGGGCTTATCGAAATTCTCTTTATCTGCAGAAAATTCCACGCTAGCCGAATCCGATGTTGGGGCTGAAATAGCTGTTTCACCTGAAGAAAAGAAAACATCTAGAAAGAGGAAAATAAAGAGACCGAAACCTTCAACCCCTCCTCGCCCAAAAAAATATAAAATCTCCAAGGGAAGTTAAAATTATTTTCTGGAATGCTCATGGTCTTAATTCCATGTATACACTAACTCCCTTGGAAATTGAAAAACTGATTCAAGCTGATGTATCTGTATCTTTGAGTCCTGGCTTTACAACACTTTACATTTTCCTCGTTTTTTGGACGCTTATAAACCTTACTGGCTCTTGGCAGCGAAAACCACAGGTACTGGCAGAGCGTGGCGGTTTGGTCACCTTTATAAAAAAATCTGTGTTATTCTTCTTTAAACTACATTAATTCTAAAAATATTTTAAAGATTATCTATTTTGTCTTTTTGAAGATTAATTATTTTTTTTTAGTGGCTTACGTATCTTTACAATATCAATTATGTGTCATTGCTGATTTTTTGTTTATTGAGGGTGAATTGATAATATTTATTTTGCATTAGTAAGATAGAGGCTGCTATTTATGTATTGATTGTATCACTATATATTCCCACTTAATTTTTTCATTGATCAGCATATTGATATACATTATATGTAATTTTTCCCACTCTCTCTCTCTCTCTTTTCACTGTACTGTCACTAAACTTTAATTAGCTGGTTACTTAGGTAATAATTGTTATTTACTTTCTGTTACTTTCTCAACTCTTGGCAACAATGTATCAGTTATAAGCCAATAAAGTTATTATTATTAAATGTGCAACATTGACTGAACACTAATATATTAATAGAGAAAACAGAGTACTTTACAGAGTACCTTACACTGGCTGACTGACATAGATGCTGAAATAGAGAATAGAAGTGTTTACAGAATTACAAACTGAAATATCTGAGTGTTGGTGTGTTTTCTTGAAGACCCTGACATTGTTAGCTAGCCCTTATATATGCTTGTAGAAAACTTTCCCTACTTCTCCTTCTAGATCTCCTTGATCTCCCCTAGCATGTGATAAGGTGATCCGTTACGTCTCATTTGACATGGCGGATGACGTAGCAAGTGGGCGGATTGTCAATGATATTTTTTGCAGGCAAACAAGATGTGTTGGTAGTAGTCAATTGCATTTCTATGTGTTTTATATAAATGTATAAAGCATTGTGCTTCTATTTGATGGCTAAAACCTTATAGCTGTAAGCCAGGCGTCCAAACGTAGTAAGTACTTCAGCGGCCTTTTTACGACATCCTGAACGAGGATTATATTATACATAACTGTACTTTCATTGATAAATTTATAATACTTCACAAGAACCACTGAAACTTTAGAAACTGTACTTTTGCTGGGGGGAAAATTAGTCTAGTTTATTATTGAAGTAAACTAGATAATATTTGACTAGAAAATGTCAGAATTAGTGGAGTAAAACCGATGTGAATGTTAGAGTAGTTGTGGGAATGTCCGTCACGGTATAGTTAGAATGGTCATAACAAACAAGATTTATAGCGGGTCATTAGGGACGATTGCAACCCCTCAAACATTAACTTGTTATATTACCATAGACATAACTCACCTACAATATCTGTCCGGAGTGGGTCATACCGACTAGTCAGCCTGACCTGCCACCCTCTCCTATCACTTATACTTGCCCCAACTATCGCACGTGTCACATATTCAGAACAGTACCAAGTGGATTAGCACAGCTCTATTGGAGCAGTTGGCTTATCCCACAATAACTATATAGTGTTTGCACTAATGTTACCATTTATAACTTTACTAGTTATATTATTCAATATAATTTGTTACATAACCAGAATTAGTCTCCATTTTGCACTTTTCATTCACTTTCCTAATTCGTAGTTGGTTTTCTCAAATCCAATTTAATTTTGATGTAATATAATATTCACTTCGTGATTTTTAAATGAGTTTGAACTGGCCTTAGTTACTGTGGGTCTGTTATTGAGCAATATAAACACTCTCTTGTTTTCTCTCTGGGGGGGAATATCCTCTTCCAATAGCTAGTATGTGCACAAGCTTCTAAATCTTCTATGAATGATACCAAAGAAGGAGGAGTATTGTAGTTATTGGAGGTGTATGATAACAATCCATAGGAGGGGAATTGGAATCTCCTCCTATTTTCCACTGAAACTGCAGTTGTTATCACATTCTAAATTTAGCTTTTACCAGTGTCCCGGAAGCATATTATCACATTTTTGATCAAAATATTTACTCTTCCCACGAGCATTTTCTTTAAATTTTAGAATACTCACTTGATTTCCACCTCATTTCTGAGCAATTTTTCAACTCAAAAAAGGGTTTCGGCTCAATAAACCGGATTAATGAGCATTTCCTTGCCAGGAACATCGGTCATTTGTTACCCTTCAGTCACTGCACCACATATATGGTATCTTTGTTGTTTCTTCCCAGGTCATTGAGATTCCTAAGGCATTCTTGACCATTTCCGAACTGATGAAAAATGAGCTCAGTGCTTTATTGGCGGGAACAAAGAAGACTTGCCCCATAGCTGAGATGGAGGTCATTCTCAATCTCAATTCAATTAAGATTCTCAATTAAGATTTACAATCTCAGCGTTCTCATGTAAACTCCTCTTCTACCCTAAAGAGCTCCTGAAGAATGGCACCAAGGTACCGGAAACGTAGAGCAACAAAGAATTCTTTTTCTTTAAAAACTCCTTTGGCCATTGCCTTATTACATCTCATTATAATTTAAGGCCTGACGTTTTGAAATTCATTATAAAATTAAATATTTAATACTAAATTTAAATATTAAATAGCTTAATAGCCTACAAGCTAAAGCCAAAATAAAAAAAATGTAAGTTTTGTGATGGTAGCAATCTCGCCAACCCAAGCTCGAAACTAGACCTATCATCCAAACCTGTGCCTATATAAACGAATACTGAGGACAATATGATTTATGAGTCAGTCATTGGAAGAGGCTACACAATACAAGAAGGTCCAAGATACCTCCACGCAATAGGCTGGGGGTAAATAATTCCCATTATTGTGAATACGAAACGATAAAGAAATTATCACTCCATTTCTAATTTTCCAGCCTGGATGGTTCGGGGAATAAGCTCTATGATCCTACTTAGAGCAGTGGTCTCCAAAGTGGGGTTCGCGTTACCCAGATGATACGCGAAGTGATATTTGGGGGGACGCGTATTTGTGTTTTCCCTCTATCAAAATACTGTATGTGTGTCCTGTCCGCAGTCTGTCTCATCTTACAGTCATCCTCCCGACTAAGAAGTAGGCTTACAGTCACTCGCAATCGTACAAGGAAAAATTCAAATTGCGGATACCGGGGAATTTACAGAAATTATGCATTTATAGCTGAAATTTAGCAAGTTTTTCTAACACAAAAAATATGAGTCATTTATTCCATAAAAATGGATTTTATATGTACAATTTCCTAATGTATTTGAAAGTTTTATTTCAGGAGATTCATTTAGATTCAACATTCCTTCCGATTCCTTGTCCGAATTTGTAATTGGAGAACGCAGAAACAATAGATTTTTGAACATGTAATAACAACATTTTTTTTCCGACGCCATTCAGCGACATGGAGAAAGGACAACCTTACAAGCCGAATTTAAAGGAAGATCTCTTCATAAATTGGTGGATGGAATTGAAAACCAAGCATCCAGATTTAGTAAGCACAACAACGAATGCAATCTTACCATTTGATTCTACATACCATCTGTGTGAAGCAGCATTTTCTACAACAACAACAATTAAAACCAAATATAGGAGCAAATTAGATTTATTTGTTGTGGTTGGTCCCGCAGAGCTGGAAAGCATCAGAGATATTTTCCGTGATAGTCTGCTTCTTTCTGTGGTCATCGACCAGTTTCGGGCGTTCGCCCACCATCAGGATGTTTTTGTCAAACAGTGTAATAACCTAGACTTGTACAGAGCTAATACAGTTGATACACTCAAGACAGTAGTGATTTGCTCTGTGCAAGTCTTTGTTATTACACTGTTTGACAAAAACATCCTGATGATGGGCGAACGTCCGAAACCGGTCGATGGCCACAGAAAGAAGAGGCTCTCACGGAAAATATCTTTGAAAAATTAGTTTTATAATCAGATCTTCGAATTGCATTAACAGACGGCATTAAACCAAATTTTTTTCCGATATTATTAAACAAATACAATCACATTGCTCACATTAAATTCTAATTCAAAATATAAATTTTGGTAGGTGTATAATGATATTGTTTAAAAAAATAAATAATTTTATTTTTGACTACCCAAACTTATATATATGAATATAATTATATAGAGGGTGCAACTTATAATAAAAGCGATCAAAAAAGTTTGGAATCTAAGAAGTTTCACTGACTTAGAGGATGCGAATGCAGAGCATATTATGCCATGAAGAGCCAAATTCCTCAAAACTTTGATTGTAGCGCACTTCAAAATAGCCAAGATGTTGATAATAACTGGTCATAGCGCAGATAGCTACATACTACTTGGGATTTGGTTTTTAAATATATAAATGTATGAAACTGTTCTGAATTGTATACGAAGATATAGCGATCAGTATTTATATATTCAATATCTTATTAATATGCATAACACTCTAATAGCAATACCCACTATTGATCAATAATAATTTTGGTATATTAAGAAATTCTGTTGGAATTAATGTATTAATTTCACATATGTGTGAATTTGATGTGTGAGCGTCGTAAATACATAATACTTTTGTTTGTGTAAATAAACGTAATCGATGTGCATTAAGTAGAGAAGAGTGAAAATGCCAAGCAATGGATGCCAGTGGTTTGGAGCCATTCCAAGGGCATATCCAAGCTTAGTCGTTTGGGAGTGTAGGGCACACACAGCCATAATATACCCATACCACGCTACCTGGCATTTTCACACTCTATATCAGTTAGGCTGTCTGCAGTGTGCCCAGCTTAGCCTTCGGGCTTGTTCCCTCTTTTTTTCTTTTATTTATTTTTGGAAATGAACTAGTAGGGTGTAACCTTCTTCTCACACTTCTCTACTCTTTCTAAAAATCCATTTGTCCCAGAACTTATTATATCACTATATACAGATAGTCAACCTCCTTCCAACCCCCAATCTTCCGTTCAGCCCTTGCTTGCCCACCACCATAACCAGCAACGACTAAATAACTCTTCTCTAACTTTCACTTTCTTCTGCAGTAAAGGCCCTTGCCCTTTAACAATTTTTTTTTTTTTTATTCTACGCTATAGTTCCGGTCTTTTCATGTTCCGGTTTTACTTTCTTCTCCGCCATATATTCTTAGATTTAAAGAATTGTTTACAAATCTACAAATTATTTTTATTTATTCTTCATTTTTTTTTTTAAAGCTACTTCTTCCACTTCCGTCAGTATATTGTTTCGTTTTTAATTCATCCATATATTAATCGCCTGAATATTTTTTCTCTATCATTTCATAAATCTGCTTTTCCATTTTTATTTTCATTTATTCTACAAATTTTGTCAATTATCTTGTATTTTTCCTTCGATTAAATATTATATATTTTATATTTGACTACATGTAAACGACCTGCAGAGTCCAAGGTTTAACGAATATCTAGTAATTTTTTTCATAAATTTGTGCGTCCGAATGCGAAATGAGTGTGTTGACAGTGTTATTTTTAAGAAATTACTGATTAAAAAATTGCTGTTGAAAAAATTTCTATTTTAATTTGATTTTTAGATTTATTAATATTTAAATTCGGAAATAAACTTTTATTCTCTACATTATTAATAATAAGGTTAGGCTTGAGTATTATTGGAGAACAATCGCAACTACGGTGTCTTAGATCCGTTTAGACGGCCGCAATAAAATAGTAAAAAAGATTTATGCCCTTTCTATATTTCTTTTATTCTAAATTTTATAAGGGTTGACCCTATGAGATTAAGATGGACTATAAATGAAATTTTTCTTCTTTGTCTGTCCAAGCGGGGAAGGATTGATATGTTGACTTATGAAGGAGGATAAATTGACTTATGCCTTTTGTTTGTTGAATTATTTTTTTCATGGTGACAGAATGGCCGATTTAGGGCGACTTTTAGCTGAGACCATTTCTTATATCAAGTTGAAGTTTTGAAATTTTTAAGTAATCGTAGAAAATTATTTTTGATCTTTAGTAATTTTATGACATTCCAAAGAAAAACGTTTCAAATAAAACTTAAGTTCCAACTCATCAATTAATATTTTTTCAAGATTTCTTGTAGGGAGAAAATTCAAGCCTAATTTTACTTTCAGTCTTTGTCTCTGATGGTCGAGAATTGTTTAGAAGTAGGAGGATTTGTGTATTGCAAATATCTGTACATGCAAAGGATGTTTTCAACCTTCATTACTTAAACAATCTCCGTTCCAGTAACTCAGTAACTGCTACTTCTGAAAAAAAACTAATGTTTTTTGCTTATCAAGAAATTAAGCTGGCAAAATAATCTAAAAATACAATGATTGAAATAAGAATCTGAATTGGATTTGGAAGAATAGTATAAAAAGTAAAGCTGTTCTGGCCACTGCCATATAATCATCTTGTTAAAATTTATAATAATTTGAATTATGTCAATATTTATTTCATAAATCAATTATTGTTGTTATTGTACTGGTATAAAGATATTGTTAATTTGGTAAACAAACTCAAATTTGCTGTCGAGATTAAATTGGATAATGTTCATGTTTGGAAAAATATTTTTGGCCAGATTCTGAAAAGTGTTAAGGAGGATTTTATTAATTCCTTTTTCATATAAAATGATGAATTTAGATTTATATCCGATTTATAAGGAACTGATTTTGTATCTTGGTTCTAATCACTATCTCTATAATGTCATGCCCATTGAATGTTGTGAGATGGATTATTAAAGCTCGGGCAAGTATGGTAAACATTGGCCAATGCTTGTGGTCATTTCAACATGAAAGAGAAGAATGCTACCATTTATGCGGAAGGATGTTAGCTGACCCAACCTATTTTGCTGCTCTCTGTTCTAAGTTCAGTGAACAAAGATTGATATGGCTTGGCAAAGAAACACTTTCAGGGCAAGAAATGTTAGATTATCTAAATGGCAAGCAATGGCTTTCGTTGTCTAATTATTTTCGAAGCATTTCATTTATAAATTTGTAATTATTAATAATTATGTATTCCATAATATTTCATGATAAGCAGAATTATTTTTTATATATAAAACTTTTTCTTTTAAACATAATATTTCAAATTCTGGACTCCACATTCTTGCACTCCATCTGGACCATGGGTTGTCATAATCTCATTTTCTCTAGAAGTGCTTTCTTTACTTTGTATTTTATATTATTTTATTTTTGCCAGATTGTACCTTTTTTGCAATAAAGACTTAATAATAATAATAATAAAAATGTTGTTATTAAATTCTTGAAGCTGGCTCTCAACAAATTACTATTGAAAAGGTTTGGTGGAGTAAAAAAGAGATTTACCGGTGAAAATCCTAAATAATGCTAGTTTAATTTTTGCTACTATTTAATTAATTTTTTTTTTTTTTTAATTTCTATTCCAAACACCAATTCAGTTTAATTAAATAGCTAAAGTGTGAACTTAAATATGCTCCAAAAGTGAAGGAATAATAGTATATAATGAAAGAAAGAATGCAGGCAACATTTATAATAGTTATTGATGTTAGTATTGTGTGGCTTTTCCTTGACGTTAAGAAGTGAAGGTGGAGTAGATAGTCGTTTGTCTCAAGCGTTCTTAATCTAATTTACTAGCAGGTTGGCCAGTAAGAGCGGCGTTCATTAATTTAACACAGAAACTCCCTTTAGTATCTACCCCTTGCCTGGCTTGTACTACAGCTTGAAAACAGACGTCTAAAGTTACAAGAACTTCTCGTCCAAGCATCCAAACCATTCTCTAATGAAAGCAACAAACATATATATTTAAAACCTTTTTTTTTTTTTTCTTCTTTTTCTTTCGGATTGTCTTCTAATGTAATATGTAATGCCAAATTTGGAAGTAGTCAATTATTTCAGATATAAAATTGTAAGAAATTTATTTACTTAAATAATGCGTAATTCAGGAACAATGTATGAATTACTTTTTTAAAAAAGAAGATATTATATTATTTACTAGCTTATACTGAGATTATTGAAAAATATTAAGGAGAAATGTGTTAAGAAGTTAACAACATAAGAAGACTAATAAAATCTAGTAAGAAACAATTATGTAATTTTTGCAGGGAATCTTGGAGGTTGGTACTGAAATACTATACACGACTGGTACTGTACTCACATTATAATATTAACGTAACTAGTGAGGAAAAGTGACATAGACAGAATAGAGTGACCGAGTGAAGAGTGATAAAGTTGTGGCCGTAGATTTGAGTAGCTTCTTGAACAGTGTAGCTAGTTAGAACTCTTGTTTATTCAAACGGTTCAATCGGTTAGCTAGTTTAACTGAGGCCACTTAACTGGGCTTTTGACAAAGAGCTGAGTGAAGACTTGGAAGCTGTTGTTTGATGTATATCACTGAGAGTTGTTGTGTTTTATTGCTTGCAAACTGTTTCCTAACTTCTTCATCGCTTATTACATCTCTTCCAATGTTGAATTTAGACTCATTCAAGTTCTCACATAGACTCCGTTCTAAATTTGCAGAGCTGAAATACCATTTTTTTGGTGTTTCTTGTGACGAGTTAGTGTCATAACTTTTGGTGGCACTTGATACAAGAAACTTGTCGCCTATTCGTCCATACCGTGTTGGTGGGTGTGTTAGAGGTGATAATGGGCATTTGAATTGTGAGGCCGGAAATGCGGTTTTACAGGAAAGGTTTACAAGTTTTTTTTTGGGGGGGGGGACTTTTTCGATATCGATTACTAAATCAATTTTTTTTTTAAGTTAAACGTATCACCTTTATTTGAATTATTTTCCAGATAAGTTGATTTTCGGGGTTTGTGGAGAGTTATTGGGATTCTTTTATTTTTGTTGACTCTATCTTTTGAAATACACTGTACTCGTAATTAGATGGAAGTGATTACGTGTTGTGGATTATAACTGCCATGTATCACTAACGCCATTTATGTTAGGGTATGTTGGAGTCTGATGTTTAAGGCTGATTTTGATTTCTGACTTTTTATTCTCAGTTTCTCCATCCACTAGAACAGCTATTTTTGGGAGAGATAGGCTGCCGATGTTGAAAAGTATCAAGCAGTTAAGTTTATCAAATAACCTAACAAAAAAAAAAAAAATAATTTGAATAAGTTGTGTGGATTTTTAATCAAGATAAGGTTTATTTAATAAATATAATACTTTATATTACAGATAGAATCTTCGTTGCGTGATAATAGAGTGTCTATCTTTTCAAGTGCTAAGTTAGAACAAAACCCTCTAATTTAACCATAGTGTGTTTCACACTTCATTTTAATTCAGTTCCCCTGTAGGCAAAGCCAGTTTTCATTAACTATAACCCTAGCTTATTTCCATTTATGCACCTTTATTTTATTTTTTTTTTAATTTTATTAATGGATATGACTTGAAATTTCAGAGATATACAGGGTGCGTCAAAAAAATGTATACACACTTTGAACTGTCATAGACAATTGATTTCCCGTTCTACAAGGTTAAATTTCTGTGAGAAAGTAATGTTATGTTTGCAAGGGGACTCATTGGGCCTTTCCGCTTTGAAGGTACTGTTACTGGACAAACGTACCTAACAATGCTTGCTGACTCCATATTCCCTGCCATTCGTGCATTATACGGTAATGATGAGTTTTATTTTCAACAAGATGCCGCGCCCCGCCGCACTATCATAGGGACGTACGAGCATACCTGGATCACAATGTGCCAGGCCAGTGGATAGGACGCAGGGGACCAAACGAGTTTCCTGCACGCTCTCCAGACCTCACGCCGCTGGATTTCTTCATATGGGGCACAGTTAAAGATGAGGTGTACAAACGTAAACCACGTAACCTGGACACACTGTGGAATGAGATTCAAGCGGTGTGCGCACTGGACACTTCGGTACGATGTACGGAATCAGTGTTGACTCGTACTCAGCAATGTATTGATGCTGAAGGCCACCAGTTTGAACGTTACTCACATTAAGCACATTTATTTTTCCAATTGGACATTAAGCTTTCCATGTCCAGAAATTTAGCATTGTAGAACGGGAAATAAATTGTCTATGACAGTTCAAAGTGTGTATACATTTTTTTGACGCACCCTGTACATATATAGATGTTGGATGAAATTTTTAATCCTACTACAACTATCTGGGGCAAAATCGACACACACTTGGCATTTTTTTGCTCTTTCTAAGAATTTTTCAGTGGGCACAATATTATACATAATTATAATAATATGTTTCATTATTTGTGGGGGAAAAAATATTAATTTGCAGTCAGAATTGTTACATTTTTTAAGCACCAATACTTAGCAAACCTTTGGGCAAATAATATCTGATAAATCATACATATGGTAGATTAGGTATTTTTAGAAGATAGTGTTCTGCGACCTGAAACAACGGGCAAGAGCAATAGAGGTTCTTTTAAGGAGAATTTCCAAGAGCAGCACTGTTGAATTCGAATCTAGAACCTTCGTGCTGTTCTAGTCCAGAGCTTTGCCACTGAGATAATTCCTTCTCTTATATACGCAACGAAGTAAATTGGGTAATATTGTCTGTTCAAAGTCATTTATAAGCTTTCCACTCATCCACCCCGTTCCTCATATCAAAGCCTATGACAAAAAAATATACACTCACTGGCAAAAAATTCCGGCTACTTAAAAAATTACATTTAATAAATAATATAATACTGTCTGGTCCGTTTTCACCAGTTATTTTGTTTTGGCAATTAATAGTTAACATTTTTAGACAAAAAACAATTAAATAAATCAAACATGTTTTACTAGTTGTGTTCATTTATTATCAAATTGTTTATTGTGTTCATTTATTATCAAATTGTTTATTTTTATTCAGTTCGATTTGATTTTTTTTTTGTATTAGCTTTGCTTTAGCTTGTCTCTTGACTAGAGAAAATTAAAATTAAAAATTAGTATTTCAAAATGCCCCTTAGTGCCGAGTGTGAAGCACGTGCTGTAGCACTTATTGATGATGGCCGTTCCATTAGATATGCAGCCATTACTATCGGTGTTCCCTACCAAATTTTGCGAGATACAGGGCAGCTTTACAGAGAAACAGGTTCATACTCAAGAAGGCCAGGCTCAGAGCGTCCAAGGGCCACTGAACTGCGGACGACCGTTTTTTGACACTGACAGTTTTACTAAATCGTCATCTGACAGCTGTTGAAGTAATTCATTGCCTCCAAGAAGATCGAGATGTTCACATATCTGAAACAACAGTTTGAATGAGCAAGGTTTTGATGGCTTTTCATCCCACAAGAGGGCCGGAACAAACTAGGGATCACCGAATTTCTCGCCTTTATTTTGCTCAGCAATATATCAATTGGTCTCTCAAGCAGTGGGCAATGGTATTGTTTATTGACGAGTCCCAATTCGTCTTAAGGTCTCCAGACAGCCGTGAACGAGTGTGGAGGAGAAGATTTATACAATATAATTTTGTTGCCACTAGGCCTTTCCAACGAGGCTTTCTGATAGTTTAGGTAAGCATCAGTTTACAAAGTTGTAAGAAGTTGTGATCGTTCAGGAGGTTCCATGACTGCTGCTCGGTATTTGGTGGACATACTGCAAGTTCAGGTGGTCTTTTTTTCTTGAACCTTGGCAACTAAAGGAAATAAAGCCGACGTTGGACGAAGGAATACGACTTAGGAAAAATTCATTGTTTACAAGAGACATTTCTTTCTTTGAAAGGACTTTTAAAGTAAAATAAACATACCATTCAGGAAAAAACACCAAACGCTCCGAAATAGTAAGTAAATCCAAAACTTTCCCAAGCTTATCTCGTATAAAGTTTTTTAGCTTTGACTTACACCGTTCCTAGCGCCCTCACTCGAGAGTCAAGTTATTTGTGGTCGACCTTTACCAAAATAACACCGTAAATGAAAAGACGATGAAATAAATATCGCCAATTAAATATCTTCTTTACGAATGCGATCTTCTACAGAATAAACAGGTACGTAGAAATAGGTTTTATTCAATATATATCCTCTGACACAATGTATATCTGGCTTCTACATATTATTTTACCACAACCCAACAATTTTTCATAAATAAAGGAGTCATGAGCAGTGAATTTTTTTTTTTTTTTTTTTTAATAACTTTCTCTCCAACTACAATAGAGTCTAAAAGGCTCGTTAAAGTTTAGATAATGCATACATTTTTTAGTGTACAATATTTATTTTTTAATTAATATTTTAATCTAGAATTTCTAGTGGTTCTTGATGAATATACAAATATATGGGCACTTTATAGATTTTTTTATTTTTTGTCTTTAGAATAACAAGTTAACTTGTCAAAAATACAACATAATCCAAAATTTACATATACCTTTTTAGCAATTGCAAGTAGAAGATACAGTTATTGGCTGAGAAATATTTTGTTACAGGAATTTGAAAAGGGTAGAAATGGAAGTATGGATAGCGATAGTAGTAGGTTAACGGAAGGTTGGTCTGCTGTTTCTGGTAGATAGTGTGGGGATATCGATTGAAGGGCAACAGGAACATAACCAGTGCGGTGGACTATATATACTCTACTATAAGACCCTTTTCTTCGTACTGTTGAAACACCTGGCTTTAACTGCTTCTACAGATGGTGCATCACAAATAATGGGTTCAATATATTTAATGTAACTTTCCGTCTAATTTTTTTTAACTATCCCCCATCATACTCAAGTCTATCCTCCTGTTCATCAGACTAAATTTTTATGTAATTTGTTGGGATGCACACACATTATACGAGTATATCTCTTTGATATCTTCCAGGAACTTAAAGACAATTAAAAATTATTGTTGTTTACATCTTTTAAAAACTCTGTGGTTTTTCGGAATTCCTAAAATTAATTCTAGTCGTATCTATATTGAAAAAAAAATATTATCAGATAATGTTAGCATTATTACTGTTGTAAAAAGACTTATCATGATTGTGTCAAATTTTTACATCTGCTAGCAATTCAGTGGTCGATGTTCCTAATGATGGTTCAATTCAGTTTTACGGTTTCTACGGAAGCGCTTCAAGTGTAGGGAAGCGCTTTCTTCTTGATTTGGAAGTAAGCAAATCAGCTGGCCGTTATGCTTTATGTAAGGGTCAAATAGCTAACTTTAGTGAAATTTTGATACAGCCCGAAGTTTACGACGGCCTAATAAGTAACGATTTTAAACTCTGGCTGCTGAATAAAAAGTAAAAAAATCTGGTGCGAAACATTCACACAACTTTCTCTTACTCCAGTTCTCAAAATGATAATTGACAAATTTTATAGTTTGTGTACCAAAGTTAATGAAATTCGTCGAAAACTGAAAAAACTGTTCAGTAAAAGCGCACTTCCGGTTTACTAATTTTCTTGAAACTTGGAATTTCAGCCACCCATTTATTTCTAACTAATTATGTTTGGATGATAGAATTGTATAATCAACTAGGATAGCACTTTAGATGAAAATCTAACCCTACCCCTCCCCTAAAAGTGCCCTTAAAAGAATTTTCCCAGAGAAATGTTTTAGATAAAAGTTGTAGATCTTTGCATGTTTAGTTTATATACGAAGTTCATAAAAATCGTCGGAGCCATTTTTTGAGAAAATTTTGAAAAAGTGAATAAATCATTTAGTAAAGTGGTAAAAAGTAAACGCACTTCCGGTTATCCGATTTTTTCAAACTCGGAATTTCCACAACATATTTAATTCTAATTAACATTATTTAGATGACAGAATTGTCTAATAAACTGAAACAGCAGTTAAGATGAAAACCTAACCCCACCCCTCCCCCAGAAGTGCCCTTAAATGAATTTTCCCGGAGAAATGTTTCAAATAAAAGTTGTAGCTCTTTGTATGTGTAGTTGATATAGCAAGTTTAAAGAAAATCGTCGGAGCCATTTTTGAGAAAAATCGCAAAAACGTAAAAAACAACTAGTAAAGTGGTACTTCCGGTTGAGGAATTTTGACAGATAACGTATGTCAGATCCCACGGTGATGCCTAAAGGAATATCAAGTTTTAACTTTCTACGGTTTTTCGTTTTTGAGCTATGCGTTCCTGTACATACACAACCACACACAACACACACGACACCACCGGACACAACACCGCAACCACACACACACGGACACCGGACACACACACATACATACACACACACACACACACACACACACAGAGACCATTTGCTAAAAACCACTTTTTTGGACTCAGGGGACCTCAAAACGGATATTTCCGGTGAAAACACGATATCGAAAATTTGACACGATTACAATACTTCCTCTTACTAGGAGTAAGAGAAAGTAATAATCTGGAAGTTGACCTGTTAGTGGTTTGGAACTCCTGGTGGACGAAGGAAAGAAATGCAATTTTATTTTTATCTGACACTACTGCGAGAAGAAGCATTATACCTAATATATTTCGTACGCGGTATCGTGATTAGTAGTGACTAGTCAGTTGAGTGGCGTAAGGTTTAGTAAGTGACGGCAGTTGTCGCTGGGGGACCAAAGAAACAGCTGAGCATATAGTCCTAGCATGCGACCCACACGAAGATCTAAGACCATTTATGGCGAAGGCAGGTTTTCATATAAACCTAAGGAATGATGCCCTTCCACTACTGCTGGAAAATCCCAAAGACGGCTTTGTGTCATAGGAGGAAACCGATAGTTAGCAAGAGTGTCACTTTGTAGCATTGTCAATATTTCCTCTACAACGAACTCTTTAACTAACGAAATGAAGGTACTAAGAAATGATTCGACTAGAGAAGAAAATAAACGTTCCATTTAATTGGTGTAGTTCTGTATTTTATTCCATTTGAAAAAGTAGGAGCAGTTGAGTAATGGAAGGCCAATAATTATATTGAGGTAAAAGGAAGTAAATACAACTTCATTGATGTCTATAAATACAAGTTAATTAGTTATCAACAAACTTGTTATAAATACCTAAATATTTATACTCTAAAGTTTATTTAAATTAATTTACATATTGTTTTACAATTGTACTAATTTGATCATTATTAGCTTTTTTTAAATCTAAGGCGCGACAACTATGGTCATTGGCGCCCGGAGCCTTCTCAGTGCACTGCCGGCCTCCGGACAGTGTTTTCTCGTTACAGACAGCACTGTCCATCACCGGACAGTGAGCTGTAGAGGCTCCTAGGAAGAAAAAAATCTGTGGGTAGCACAGCTGGATCGAACCCGGGTTTTACGCGTGGGAGTCAGTACGCTAACCACTTAGCTATTCCTTTAACTACTTTAGCTACTGCAGATCTGATTATTTTACTAACATCTGATTTACTAACAACTAAATTTCATTTTTGTTTTAAATATATTACAATATACAATTCTAGTTTTAGATTTTAAATTGAAGTTGAAGATGTGGAAAATATGTGTGGGTCCGCAATGTTAGATAACATCCGGTATTTTATCCGTCGTAGCATGCATATTAGTTTTGTTCCTGATCGGTTTCGGATTTTTATCCATTGTCAGAGCAGATTCCACCAAGTTCGTGTAGAGAGTTCACTTCAACGAAATTTTTCTGTAGACTCACACTTGTTGGTTGTATATATGTGGGAAGGTTATAAGGTTATGTTACAATGTGTGAGTGTTTCATGACAAAGTGGAATTATTATAAATCGTGATTGGACATTAGAAAATAGTGTATAATAAATAGCATGTTTTGAAGGATATTTTATAACTAAATTTTTAATAGTGTGTTAAGCCTGCTCAGTGTTTTATCGTCATTTTTATTAGGGGGGGGGATAAGTTATTTCAGGAGTAAACTGTACTAATAGGAATAGATAAATTTTAAGGAAAGGCTGAATTTTAAAGAAAGGCAATGCAAAGTTTATGGACAGTGAAAAGCTTGTACATATAATAAACAAATGTGAAATAGAACGTTAATAGAAGAGAATATGTAAGTAAATTGATATGTAAGAAGGTTGGATGCAAACAGCAAATTGGAAACGATATTAAAATAAATAATAAAGGAATCAAATGTATGCGTTATTATTTATCATGCTTATTTTAAATGATATTAAACGTTGAAGTGAACTCTCTATACGAACTTGATGAATTTGCTCTGACGATGGATGAAAATCCGTAACCGGTCAGGAACAAAACTAATATGTATGCTATGACGGATAAAATACCGGAAGTAGAAGATGTTAGGCTATTTGTAGTTATTTAAATGTACGAAGGAATTTGTTTAGTAATAAATCAGTATGTTATAATTTGAAGATAGTATAAAATAAAAACGCTATGCTCTGATGAAGGTCCGATTACAAGGGTGAAACGTTGGCACTGAGACCTTTCTTTCTATTCTTTTCCCCTAAGAAAAAAGTCAACAATACACCCGAAAATTTTTGATCAGATATTGTAAGTAATTCTTGAGTTTATTATGTTGCCTCAAGTTCAAATTCTTAGTAAAAATGTGTTTTACCAAGAGGATTATTTACTTGAGGCGTAAATTAAAATTGTTGGTACAGAAAATGCCCGTTTATAGCTATAGAGCTATCAACGGTGTTGCATTCAGTACCGGTTCTCATGTTCTACGAACATACATGAACCCACCATAACATCTACATGTTATGCATATTAGGTTAGGTTACAATCAAGTACACTCTTGTTAGTGACTTGTTGGGATTAAAAAGGAATTGTAGGATGGGTATAGGAAGAGAAAAGGTGGCGGACGTCACTATTACTTAATCAATCATAATGGAAGAATGCATACAGAACTCTCAAGAAGAACTGAATCTAATCTGTAAGTAAAATGAGATTTAAATTTACTTAAAAAAGAAAAAAGAGAATTTTTAGTTACAATTAATTTAATAACAATATATTATGTAATAAATAATTAAATGAAACATGTTTGAACCAATTTATAATGTATTTAATGAAGAAATAGATTAAATGTGATTAGTAGTTCAGTGAGTGAACATAGAGTACTCTGACATCTCTTTGTGGACTTCACATTCAATTAACTTTGGATAACAGATTAGAAAAAAAATAAATAAATAAAAATCACGCGACTTTCACCTCCTGCAGTTCACAAAATTGTAACAGACAAATTTCCTACAAACCTATAATTTTTATTAAATGTTTCTCTTCAGTTTTATATCAATGGGGGAATTTAAGCTTAATAATTTTATTACTTTCTCTTACTCCTAGTAAGAGGAAGTATTGTAATCGTGTCAAATTTTCGATATCGAGTTTCACCGGAAATATCCGTTTTGAGGTCCCCTGAGTCCAAAAAAGTGGTTTTTAGCGAATGGTCTGTGTGTGTGT